>SJYT01080166.1:100127-115347 GCA_006410635.1 Cephalophus harveyi | reverse complement strand
ATGAATGGATAAGAAAGCTGTGGTACATATACACAATGGAGTATTACTCAGCCATTAAAAAGAATTCATTTGAATCAGTTCTAATGAGATGGATGAAATTGGAACCTATTATACAGAGTGAAGTAAGCCAGAAAGAAAAACACCAATACAGTATACTGACACACATATATGGAATTTAGAAAGATGGCAGTGATGACCCTGTATGTGAGACAGCAAAAGAGACACAAATGTATAGAAAGGACTTTTGGACTCTATGGGAGAGGAAGAGGGTGGGATGATTTGGGAGAATGGCATTGAAACATGTAAACTAACATGTAAGAACGAAGCACAAGCCTATGTTCGATACAGGATACAGGATGCTTGCAGCTGGTGCACAGGGATGAGCCAGAGAGATGATGTGGGGTGGGAGGTGGGAGGGGGATTCGGGATTGGGAGCTAATATACACCCATGGTGGATTCATGTCAATGTATGGCAAAACCAATACGGTATTGTAAAGTAAAATAAAGTAAAAATAAAATTTAAAAAAAAAAAAAATTGAGTAGAAGAGATTGGTCCAGAAAGATGAATGAGAAGGGGCAAGTTACTTCTCTAATGGAAGACTAGTCTTAAGAAGCAAGGTGTCTGATGAGCAAGAACTTTCAGATTATCAAAAATTCTAATGAAGGACTGTCCTTGAGCAAACTGCTCTTACCTTATATTAAAAAAGAAAAAAAAAATGGGAAATCTATGCTAGAGAATATGAAGTTTAGATTTATAGTACCTTGTATGATATAAGAATCTCAGCAAAGTGTAAAACACCAGGTAAAGTTATCAGCAAGCAAATGAGATTCTCACAGAAAGGAAACACTTATGATTAATGTTAAGAGCATAATTAAAAGAAAAAAAAAACTATAAGAAAAGGATATAAATTAGGTAGTCCTAGATGATGAAATTAAAAAGCTACAAAGAATTCTTTGAGCACAGAGAATCCAGAAAATCTATAAAATATTATAAAGAGAAGGAAGTAACAGATATAAGGACTAAGCAAAGAAAGCTGAGAGATTTTTAACCAAGAACAAAAACAAAATTATGGAAATAAATTTTGATGGTTAATGTATGTGTCAACTTGGCTAGACCACAGTAACCAGATATTTGGTCAAACAACCATCTAGATGGATTGTGAATGTATATTTTAAATTAATGTTTAAATTAGTAGACTTTCAGTAATGCTGATTGAAAGCCTTCAAAGAAAATACTGAGATCTCCTGAATTATGCCTCCAGACTGTCTTTGAACTTGAATAGCACAGCCTAAGTTCTTCCCTGTGTGTTCCTGCCCCATAGATTGCACTCTTGCCAGTTACTATAATTGTATAATCACCTCTCTCTCTCTGTCTTCATCTCCTCCTATATCAATTTTTCTCCTCCTATATTGCCGGGGTCCAGCCCTGGCAGGATCCAGGGGAACCTGAAGGAAAAACGGCATCGGCGGATGATTTAGAGAGACATAAGGAAAGAATGTTGTAGATAAGAAAATAGAAGAGAGAAAGAGGCTGATATTCCTTGGTTTACATAGAAAGCCAATAAAACTTCGAGACAAGAAGTTTGCCCTGTTCATGGAGGCCACAGGTGCCTTCCTGGTCTCCCAAGGAAGTGAAGACACAGAATGTCTTCCCGCTCAGATCTTAGAAAACTGGGCAGATAAGTGAATGCAAGGAGCCTCTATGCTTCGAGGGATCAGCCTGAAAAAAAGAGGGAGGGAGAGGGAGAAAATGATTGACACGGGGAGACCAAGCTACTTTGGTGAGCGAGGCCCCATAGCTTTATTTTTAAAAGGTACTTTTATACCTTGTCTTATACATAGAGGGAAATGAAAGATGCAAAGTCATACAGAGTCAGCTCAAACATTACATCTGTTTTGTCTTTATTGAAACCAGGATTTTTTCTGCAAACCTTTCCCATAAACAATATTGTGTACATTATCTTCTGGCCTTGGAGGCTAGTAAACATTTTATCACCCTCTTTTGATAAAGGCTGTTCAACCAAAAAACTTATTTTCTCTTGAAATGTTTTTTCTTTATATTTTTAATCTATGTCAGCCTCAGAAAGTATTAAACAAGTTACATTTCTCACAGAGCAAAGGTGCAGTGAGCTACAAGAAAGAACCAATTAGCTCAAAAGTCTGATGTGGTTAATTTCAAGGCTACAATTGTTTTTCTTACTTTCTAACTATGTTAACTAATGCACTCCCAGGTGCACAGTGGATAAGAGATATGGGAACTTAGCAACAACCGTTGGCCCAATAATGAAATCTTACACCAGCACTACTCTAATAACTTTTAACTCTTTGAAGAGGTGAGGTGAGGTGAAGTCGCTCAGTCGTGTCCGACTCTTTGCGACCCCGTGGACTGTAATCTACCAGGCTTCTCTGTCCATGGGATTCTCCAGGCAAGAATACTGGAGTGGATTGCCATTTGAAAGGCTCTATGTTTTAGGCTTTCCGTGCCTCTCACAGTTGGGAGGCTATGAAAAATCACATGCGTAGAGTCTGGATAGACCTGCCAAGCAAGCTAGAATGCTCACAGAGGGGGTTTGATTTGAAATATTCCTCTCAAGTCCAGGAGACTTATTAGCTATAGCCTTAAGTTAATTTTCTCCAGAGAAAGGTGGTCAGGAATAGCCCCCTGTTAATGTCACAGGAGTTGGTGAAAGTCATGAAATAGTACAACAGACAGATTCTGGTTTTGGGGTAGATGCTCGAGAAAGCCTAGGGAGCTATTGAGTCCTGAAGCCTTGCTTAACAGTTCTCTTCCACATGACCTTGTCATGGGTAGGATCCCCTGTGGTGGCTCCCGGCACTATATCTTTAGAGAATCCTGAATAATACATTTATCATGTACTTGCTATAATTTTAAGCAATGAAAAGGATTTTTGTTTTTCAGTCACTAAGTCATGTCCAGCTCTCTGTGACCCCATGAACTGGGACATGGAAAAAGATTATAGTGGGTTGAATGTTATCTCCCAAAGTTATGCCTACATTCGAATTCACAGAACCTGTGACCATTATATTATTTGGGAAAAAGGTTTCAGAAGTTTTCTTTTTTTTTTTTTTTCCAATTTAATTATGTAAAGCCTGTAACTGAGTTCATTCTAGATTACTAAGAGGGCCCAACCCTATGACAAGTCTTTATAAAAATAAGGCAAGGAGAGCCTTGACAGATAACAGAAAAGACATTGATGTAAGATGAAAGCAAAATTGGAATGATATGGCCTTAAGTAAAAGAAGGTCAGTTATCACCAGAAGCTATATGCATTGCTTTTGTTTCTTTGCTAAGACATGTCCTACTTTTTGTGACCCTAGGGACAGTGGCCCACCAGGATCCTCTGTCCATGGGATTCTCCAGGCAAGAATACTGAAGTGGCTTGCCATTTCCTTCTCCAGGGGATCTTCTAACCCAGATATTGAACCTGCATCTCCTGCATTGGTAAGCATTGGTGGAGTCTTTACCAGTGAGCCACCAGGGAAGCCTATATGCATTGTTACCAAACCCAAGTCCAGATGCTCACTGCTTGAAAGCCAATTTATGAGACCAATGTTGATAGTAAAGGAAAGATTGCTTTACTTCAGAGGTAGGAAACTGGAGGAGAAGGTGGACTTCTGTCTGAGAAGCAACTCCCCATTGCTACTTAGGAGACAGGAGCTTTGAAAGGGAAGTTTCAGAGTTGTATAGGCAGATGGAGGGAGAGAATGGCACAGTCAGCTCTGACCGTCATTTCAAAATCAGTAACATCATGGTCTGACCAGCGTCATCTTGGCTGTTTTAAATACACTTAATCTTGAGTTCCAGAGTTTGCTCCAGTTTCTTTGAGGCTGGTTCTTGGAATTGTGTGAAGTGGAGCAGCTTATGTCATGGCTTCAATTTGATCATCATGTAGTCATCTTCTTCTGCCTGTTGGGGACTTCAGTATCTGTAAAATAGCTTACAGGATATGGCTCAGTATATTACCTATGGACCTTGGTGCTGCTGCTGCTAAGTCACTTCAGTCATGTCCGACTCTGTGTGACCCCATAGACGGCAGCCCACCAGGCTCCCCCATCCCTGGGATTCTCCAGGCAAGAACACTGGAGTGGGTTGCTATTTCCTTCTCCAATGCATCAGAGTGAAAAGTGAAAGTGAAGTCGCTCAGCTGTGTCTGACTCTTAGCAACCCCATGGACTTCAGCCTACCAGGCTCCTCCGTCCATGGGATTTTCCAGGCAAGAGTACTGAGAAATAGCTAAAAATCCCCTTCTCTTTGCTTAGTGACTAAACTATTATATTCTGTCTTATGTAAAGGCTTGGAGTATAAAGTATAAGTTCTAAGGCCAAGATGGTGCTTACAGCATGAAGTACATTCTCCCCTATAGAATCTAAGAAAAACAATCCCAAGATAGCTAGACTAGATGTGTTTTCTAGACATTTTCATTCTTCTCAGACTCTGATGATTTTGGATTTTATATTATAATTCTATTCCTGAGAGTATAGTCTTGCCCACATCTTGATCAGACTTCTGGACTCCAAAATTTATTCAGGAATTTCTGTTTCTTAAGTCACTGAGTTTGTGATAATTAGTTATGGTAGCCCAAGAAAACTAATACAAGTTTATAGCACATATTCCAAAATTTAATAGAAATTCTAAAAGAGAGAATAAAAAAAAATCGTGAAAATTATTTTTTGAGACTTTTCAAATTGAAGAAAGAAAAATTGAAGAAGTACACGTCTTGAGCAGGAAAAGTGAAAATTAATCCCGTGTCTAAATTGGGAAAACTAGATATCACCAAAATTGTCAAACATACTAAAAATAGTAACCACTATAAACTAGCAACATACTTCTAAATAAATGGTAGGTCACAGAGAAAATTATAAGGGATATTAAAAATATTCTGAGCAGATATATAAAGAAAATAAGACAGATCAAAATCTGTGGAATATAGATCAAAAGGTACTCCGTGGAAAATTGCAACTTTAAAAAAATGCTTTTGTTAGAAAGAAAAAAAAATCTGAAATCAAAGATGTAAACTTTTAAATTAGAAAGATAGGAGGAAATGGCAAAATAAATCAAAGCAAATAAAAAGAAGGAAAAAAAAAATACTGAAACATCAGTGATAGAAAACAAATGATACAGAAAACTTAGCAATCCAAATGCTGGCTTTTGGAATGTTCCAGACAATGAAAAGTTTTAGAGTAATCAAGGAAACAGAGAGAATATGCATATCAAAACCAGACATGAAAGGAAAAACGATTTTCTACATATTCTTCAGACAGGGAAAGAAAATGTCACAAGAATATTGTGAATAGCATTGTGACAATAAATTAGTTTATATGAAATGGATAAATTTCTTGAAAATTAAAACCAACCCAAACTAGTACATGATTAATACAAATCTAACTAAAGAGGCTTATGAAGAAGGCAATGGCAACCCACTCCAGTCCTCTTGCATGGAAAATTTCACAGCGGAGGAGCCTGGTAGGCTGCAGTCCATGGGGTAGCTAAGAGTTGGACATGACTGAGCAACTTAACTTTCACTTTTCACTATCATGCATTGGAGAAGGAAATGGCAACCCACTCCAGTATTCTTGCCTGGAGAATCCCAGGGATGGGGAAGCCTGGTGGGCAACCGTCTATGGGGTTGCACAGAGTCAGACACGACTGAAGTGACTTAGCAGCAGCAAAGAGGCTTATATCTGTAAATACACTGAATTTATTCTTAAAATCTTCCCACAAAGAAATTCAAGATATCAATAATTTTATTGATAAATTCTAATTTCAATCACTCAAAGAAGGAATGATAACAATCTTACTTTTACAACATAGAAGAGGAAAATATTCCTAAGCTGCTTTATGTGTTCAGCAACTTAAAAATTTATAAATTCAGTAAGTTATAAAGATCGCTTTATAAAATTGCTGTTAAAAACCTAGCCAAAATTATGAAATAATATATAAGAACAAAACTTAACAAAATATTAGTAAGTACAATCTAGCAATAAATTAAATGAATATCAGTGATGACATAAAATTAATATATAAAATAATGACCAATATGGTTCTATTCCAAAAATTCAAGGGTGATTTAACACTTGAAAAATCAATTGACATAATTCATTGAATAAAAGAGAAAAAATGTATTTGATTGGCCAAAAAATTCGTTGGGGCTTTCAGAAGATGTTACAGAAAAAAAACAAAATGAACCTTTTTTCCAACCCAACAATTATTTTTATGGATGCAAAAATAAAATGAAAAAGCTCAACATTCAACATTATGACAAAAATTCTCAGCAAATTTTGCAATAGAAGACAGTCTCGTCTAATAGAAAAGGAAATCTATGAAAAAAAAAAGAGGGGGGAAGAGAAGAAAACAGAAAATAAAAGTCTACAGCTAATAGCATACTTAATTAGTAGTAAACATATTGAAAGATTTACCCTTAGAATTAAGAACAACACCAGGATTTCTGTTGTTCCCATTTCTACACAATATTGGACACCTTCCAATACCAAGGGCTCTGGTTAGATCCCTAGTTGGGGGAGTAAGATCCCACTTGCCATGTGGCATGTCAAAAAATGAAAACCAAACAAACCAAAAACACATTCAAGAAAGGAAATATATATATATATATATGGGCTTCCCTGGTGGCTCAGAGGTTAAAGCGTCTGCCTCTAATGCGGGAGACCCGGGTTCGATCCCTGGGTCGGGAAGATCCCCTGGAGAAGGAAATGGCAATCCACTCCAGTATTCTTGCCTGGAGAATCCCACGGACGGAGAAGCCTACTAGGTTACAGTCCACGGGGTCGCAAAGAGTCGGACACGACTGAGCGACTGAACTGAACTGAACTGATATATATATATATATATATAAAACATTTGAAAGTGAAAGGGAAAAGTGAATGAATATGTTAGTTACTCAGTCATGTCAGATTCTTTTTGACTCCATGGATTTTAACCCATCAGGTTCTTCTGTCCATGGAATTCTCCAGGCAAGAATACTAGAGTAAGTACCATTCCCTTCTCTAAGGGATCTTCCTGACTCAGAGATTGAACCCAAGTCTCTTGCATTGCAGGCAGATTCTTTACCATCGGAGCCACCAGGGAAGCCATTTGGAAAGGAGGAAATAAAACTATATTTATTTTCAAGGGACATGATTGTTTATAGAGAAAATCTTAAGGGATCTACAAAACAACTAGAACATTATATGAATTTAGTAAATTTAAGGGGTTCCACACAAAAGCTAATTCTAACTTTATATACATTTGGTAAACAAATGGAAATTAAATTTAAAAGAAGAATTTTATTTGCAATAATGTCTGTTACAGTATCACCCAATCCTTTGCTGGGACTGTGGCTTAGAGTGCCACCTCCTCCCCTTTATAAGGCCAGATGTCAAGACACACAACATCACAGCAGCATTTATTGAAAAAAAAATGGTGCATGCTTATTTTTCACTCAGGCATAAGCAAACCAAGGTCATTCCTGAGAAAGAGGCGTGACCCATGAGCAAAAAGGCTCTTACAGCTTCAGAAGGAGGTGGTGGTGATAGCTTGAGGCCAGCCGTAAAAATATATATAGTGTAAGGGCTGTGCTGAGCTCACCCAGGGAGTGTAGCAGAGCATATATTGGCTGTTATTAACCTGACAAATACTTAACAGTTCAGCCAAAAGTTGTTTCCGGGCATCACAATTATATTCATCCACAACATCAAAATGTATTAAGAATAAATCCAACTATATATATATATATATAAACGGTACACTGAAATCTATAAAATTTTGCTAGGCAAAAATTTAAAAGATGTAAATAAAAGAAAATAAATACGAATATGAGTAAATTCTTAAGATGACAGTTCTCCAAGTTTGTCTATAGAGTAGAAATTATTATAATTCTATTTGTTGGCTTTGTTGTGGAAATTGATAAAGAAATTATAAACTTTATACAGAAATGAAAAAGATCTAGATTATTCCTGTCTCTTATACACATCTAGATGTGTATAAGAGACAGACATATGGCTGACTTATACAGCAGAAACCAACACAGCATTGTAAAGCAATTATCTTGCAATTAAAAGAAAATTTTTTTAATGACCTATCAACTCTCCCCAGAGACACGGCCATTCTGGCCCTTGCTTTCAATGGCTCTTGCCAGGATTGTCTCTCACTTCTGCTTCCTCATGGGACACCCAGCTCTCACAGTGCCACTCAGGCTCCAGGAGGTGGTGGGGAAGGGGACCGTGGAGGCCCAGTGCCATGATCTGTCCTCCACTCCGACCTCACTGGTACTTCACCCTTAGTGGCAAAATCCTAAATTGTTTCATTTTCGGTTCCTCTGTCCATGGGAATTTTTAGGCAAAAATACTGGAGTGGGTTGCCATTTCTTTCTCCAGGGGATCTTCCCGACCCAGGGATCAAACCTGTGCCTCTTGTGTCTCCTGCATTGAAGATGGACTCTTTACCCGCTGAGCTATCAGGGAAGCCTTTTTGGCTTATGGTCTACAAGTAACAAACTGCACGGGCAAGGCACCTTGGGTACAGTTTCTGTACTAAAAACCACACGTGGACAGAGAGGCAGCATTTTAGGGAACCTACTCATCCATCACGCAGTTCCTCTTGTCGGAGGGCCTCCGAGGTGCTGCTTTGCTCCACTTGGCCCTGGGGTGGCTCAGGAAGGAGGGTGGTGAGAGCACTGGCCTCCCCTCTCTGACATGGTGCGAAGTGAGCACAGAGCTGGGCGGACGAAGGAGAGCGGCTCCGTGATCACCAGTCCTACCTAGAGGTGGTTCAGCGGACCATCACACTTTCCTTTTCCTTCTGCTTTTTGGCTGGAGAGTTAATTTAATTTTGTCATGGCAGGATTAGCAACCAGGCCACAACGGTGAAGGGACATTATCATCAGACAGCATATTAATTCTCTACCCCACCCAAGGAGGAGGCAAAAACCAAACAAATAGCAGCTTTCTGGAAATTGAATTTCTGTTATCCAGATGTCAAAGATGTAATACCCCAATTACACAAACTATTGCCAATGAAGCATGCCAGCGAATATGCGATGTAAATGGGGTGAACACAGAGCCACAAAACTGCACGGTCAGCTTCTGGCTCCGGGAGTGAGTGATAATTAGCACTGTGTGTAGACACTAATAAACATTTATGTCTGAAATTACAACTTTTAGCCATGTTAATAAGGGATCTATTGGCACTCTGTAAAATAAAAGGTCCTGAAAAGAATGTCATACATTAAGCGGTGGCAGACATTTCCCATTCTGGCACAATCTTCCCCCCCCTTGTAAAACTTTCTAAAGTAATAACTTGTTTACAGCATTTAGAGCTAAATTTATTTATTGAGGAAACATGAATTTCCTTATTTAGATTTATTTAAGTTCTTTGTAAGCAAATAGATCTTTTAAATTTCAGAGACTTTATCATCAAAATTACTTTTTTCCCCTCAAGAAATAAGCAAAACTATAACTAAAGTGTTTATTTGCAAATATTTTGTATTCACACAATAGAGGAAATACTAAACTTTCAAACAACCAAAGCAATCTTATAATAGCTTATAAATGAGTTTTCTCTACTTCATTATGTGATATTTTCTCAATATGTGTTCAGAGTTATTGTGGGTTGCATTAGGATTGACTTTAACATTTAGTATCCCCTGTGGTCAACATATGAAGATCTTCTACACTATAGCCTTGCTCTCCCTTGTGTACATTTTATGAAAATTCCAAAGAGCAAGGAAAAACTTATTTCTGAGAACTCATGTCAGGATCTTATGGAGGCATAGAGCTACAGATAGGTCTTCTCAGGTGAGTCAGTGGTAAAGACTCCGCCTGCCAATTCAAGAGACTCAGGAGCTATGAGTTTGATCCCTGTGTCCAGAAGATCCCCTGAAACAGGAAATGGCAACCCACACCAGTATTCTTGCTAGGAAAATCCCATGCACAGAGGAGCCTAGTGGGATATAGTCCATAGGGTTGTAAAAATTTGGACACAACTGAGTCACTGAGCACACAAGGCTACAGGCAAGCCAGAAATCATCATTTCTCATCCTATCTGCATCCACATTTCAACATTTTTGTCTACCATACAATTATTGTAAAAAGCAATTAGAGTTCTTAGTGATTACTCCAATATCAGTATTTGTTTATACTTTATATTTCCATAGTGCACACAAATGGTAAATGCCCATGTCCAATAAACTCCTTATGTTTAAAAATTGTTTCCATAGATACAAGAGAAAGCTATAAATAGGGCTAAGTACTTTCCTCTTATAAGCAGATTTTTTTAAATTTTAATTTACAACATCAGGTGGAAAAGATCAACAAAACTGAATGCAAAATATAAGATAAAAGGTGCTGGTTATTTTAAATAATTGGTAAAAATATAACATAATCCTCTAGTGTTCCAGCTGCTTGGAGATAAGAGAATCTTCAAGAAAAGCAAACATATATAAAGATAATCAGATTTCCTGACTTCCACTACATCAAAGATTGGTGTCTTCTACTATCTGATACAAACCAAGTGACCACAAAAATGAACTTTTCAATGTTATTCTTTGCAGTGGAGGTGAAGAGAAATAAACTAGATGTATGTAGCTAGAAATATTAATTTGCCATTTATAGAGTTGAATAAAATTGAAGGAGAAGCTATTTGGCACAGGGTAGCATTGTATCAGAATTTAAAGGGATTTAAGCTGAGATGTTTATTAAACATCCAAATGCAGATTCTAGTCAGCACTTTGATAAATGAGTCTTTTGGTCAAAGGAAAAATTTAGTGGAAATATAAAGTGAGGAACTGTTAATTTATGGATGGTGTTTAAAGCCTTGAGATTGGATAAGATAGACAAAAGGAGACATCCTGGAACTGTGCTCAAAGATAACTTAATATCTTGAGGATATCGATATGAGGAGAATCTAGTGGAGGAAACAGAAGTAACCAAATGCAGTAGAAAAATGCAACATAATGTCCTGGAAACTAGGAAAAAGCATATAGTTCAGGAAGGAAAGAATGATCAAATGCTGCATCAGATACTGCTCATAGGTGAAATTATACAGGGAGCAAGAATTAACTATGAGATGTAATAATTTTCAGGTGATTGTTACCTTTGATAAGATCTCATTTAATGGACTTCTTTTTATAAATAACTTATTGGAGTGATTCCAGAGAGAAAAAGAAAAATGAAAGCAAAATAAAAACAAAATATTTATGGATTTATCTTTCAAAGAGAAAAAGAAAGAGATTTAACTTAACTGCTAAAGGCACTCTGATATTGATGTGTTTTTATTTATTTTTGAGGTAAATAAGTTATATCTTAATGATGTTGTAGATAATGAGGAAAATGCTGAAACAATGTCCATGCAGTTTTCATCACAATTCTCATAGGATCATTCACTATTCTCAGCGATTTGGTTATAGTACTCTTTTGCAAAGGCAAAATTTTGAAAAATTTTGAAAATTATGAAGCTGGCCCTGGGATAAATTAAAAAAAAAATGCCACAAAAATAATGCAAAATGGACACATGATAGAGCTGAGAGAATAGCAACAAAGTATCAATGGATTAGAAAATATAAAAAGATATTTGTCCGTGTGTATGTGTATGTCTGTGCATGTGTGTGCTTATGTGTGTATGTGTGAGTGAGACCAAGGGATATAACAGAAGTATGATTAGTATATAAAATCAAAGTAATGATTATAAATAAATGTCATCTGTACAAATGGATATACAGTTGCTATGCTAAGTCACTTCAGTCGTGTCTGACTCTGTGTGACCCCATAGACAGCAGCCCACCAGGCTCCCACATCCCTGGGATTCTCCAGGCAAGAACACTGGAGTGGGTTGCCATTTCCTTCTCCAATGCATGAAAGTGAAAAGTGAAAGTGAAGTCACTCAATCGTGCCCGACCCTCAGCGACCCCATGGACTGCAGCCTTCGAGGCTCCTCCATCCATGGGATTTTCCAGGCAAGAGTACTGGAGTGGGGTGCCATTGCCTTCTCCCGGATATACAGCTAGATATAAGCAAAATTATACCATTACCTTGCAAAATATGTTTAAAAAAACTCCATAAGATTGAAAATATTTTCAGATTTTAAATGTTTGCCAAAACATTGGATGAGCAATTTCATCAAACCATTTTTAATTCACATTTTCCTCATTAGAGAAGTTCTGTATCTTTTCTATGGCTTGTAATATTTAAGAGTTACTTACAAACTTTAAGAGGTCTAGGTTTCTTTGTCAATTATATGGGTTATAAATGCCTGTCCCTCTGCACCCCCCCAACAGTGTGACTTGTCTTTAGACTTTGTTTAAACTCTTATAAAATTTATTTATTTTAATGTGGTCAAACTGGAAGAACCACAGCTTTCACTATAAGAACCTTTCTCAGCAAAGAGATATCTTTGCTTTTTAATATGCTGTCTATGTTTGTCATAGTTTTCCTTTCAAAGAGCAAGCCTCTTAATTTCATGGCTGCAGTCACCATTCACAGTGGTTTGAGAACCCAAGAGAATAAAATCTGTCACTATTTCCATTTTTTCCCCATCTATTTGCCATGAATATTTCCTAAAGGAAATCAGTCCTGAATATTCATTGGAGGGACTGATGCTGAGGCTGAAGCTCCAAGACTTTGGCCACCTGATGCGAAGAACTGACTCATTTGTAAAGACTCTGATGCTGGGAAAGATTGAAGGTGGGAGGAGAAGGGGACGGCAGAGGATGAGATGGTTGGATGGCATCACCAACTCAATGGACATGAGTCTGAGTAAACTCCACGAGTTGGTGATGGACAGGGAGGGCTGGTGTGCTACAATCCATGAGGTCGCAAAGAGTAGGACACAACTAAGCAACTGAACTGATTTGCCATGAAGTGATGGGACCAGATTCCATTATCTTAGTGTTTTGAATGCTGAGTTTTAAGCCAAACTTTTCACTTTATTTCACCCTCATCAAGAGACTTCTTTGTTCCTCTTTACTTTCTGCTGTTAGAGTGATATCATCTGCATATCTAAGGTTGTTGATATTTCTCCTGACAACCGTGGTTCCAGCTTATGATTCATTTAGGCTGGCATCTCACATGATATACTCTGCATATAAATTAAATAAGCAAGATCACAATTTATGGCCTTGATGTATACCTTTCCCAATTTTGAACCATTCAGTTGTTCCATGTCCCATTCTAACTGTAGCTTCTTGACCTGCATGCAGGTTTCTCCGGAGGCAGGTAAGGTGACCTGATATTCCTATCCATTTAGAATTTTCCACAGTTTGTTGCAATCCACACAGTCAAGACTTTACTGTAGTCAATAAAAGCAGAAGTAGAGGTTTTTCTGAAAGGTCTGTTTAATCAAAGTTCATATAGTCAAAACTATGGTTTTTTTCAGTAGTCATTTATGGATGTGAAAGTTGGACACTAAAGAAAGCTGAGTGCTGAAGAATTGTTGCTTTTGCACTGTGCTGTTAGGGAAGACTCTGGAGAGTCCTTTGGACAGCAAGGAGATCAAGTCAGTCAATTCTAAAAGAAATCAGTCCTGAATATTCATTGGAAGGCCTGATGCTGAAGTTGAAGCTCCAATACTTTGGCCCCCTGATGTGAAGAATTGATTCATTGGAAAAGACCTTGATGCTGGGAAAGATTGAAGGCAGGGGAAGGGGTTGACAGAGGATAAGATGGTTGGATGACATCACCAAGTCAATGGACATGAGTTAGAGCAAACTGTGAGACATAGTGAAAGACAGGGAAAACTGACGCCCTGTAGTTCATGGGGTTGAAAAGAGTCAGATACAACTTAGCAACTGAACAGCAACAGTGTGGTCAAACTAACAGTTTTCACTTTGCGCTTTATGTTTGTTGAGTCTTGCTAAGAAATAACATGCTACCATGACTTCCTGAAGATATTCAAATCTACTTTTATAAATTGCTTAGCATTATGCTTTCCTCATATAAGTTTTTAATCTACTTTTGAGTTAGTTTTTCTGGCACAGATAGCAGTCAAGTCAAATAGCTGACTTTAACATAGGTATTTTTCTCTATATCATAAATATTTCCCATTTATGCATCAATTCTATTATTAAATTTCACATAAAGAAATGTTTTATTCACAGAGTGAGAAGAAATATTTAAATACAGTTTTACTTAAAAGGAGTTTCCTTTTCTACTACCAGCAGTAATGAGAATTAAGCACATGATATCCTTTTTTCATAAAACTTAAGTCACAATCTCTTGGTATATATTTAAAAATGTCATACCTTTAGGTAATACTGCTTCTGAGTGTCACAAAATAGTATTTCAGCACTCAGTAAAATGCATAAACAAAGCCATTTAAAGATACTTTCTTTGCTACATTTCGATAAGTAAAGAAAATCTTTTCTCATAAATGAGCCTGTATTTCCTATTCTCTAGAGGTTTTCAAAAGGCCAACTGCCAATTTTACTTGAAAAAAAAAATGACCTCTGTATTCTTATTGTGAGATAAATCAACCCATGTAGCTCTTTAGTACAGCTTTTTATTGTTTAATATAATCAATTCTAGTGGGTGAAAATTTTTTGCTTCTGGTAAATACGTTTTAAACAATGGCACAGGCAAGTTTTAGATATTTTAGACATTGCTGAGTAGAATGTGATTATTTCGTATTCTGAGTTACAGAGAGAGTAAATAAGGTCTTTAAAAAGGTCACAGATAGCTATTGCTAGAATTGGAATTCTGATTTTATCTACCAGACGGAACACTTTGATTACTGCATCATTCCAACTTTTAAGGCAATCAATTCATTTAAACAATTACAGACATATAATTTGATACATTGTTATTTTAAACACTTGAAATAAATGTGAATTTTATGAAAAGGACAGAATGTTGGAGACTGAATATTTCTCAAGGCAACAATAGCTCACTTTTAGAACTTGAAAGAACTATTTCAAAGTAATTGTGATTCACACAATAGCATTGCATGCATATAGAGAGAGCAAATTTGAAGCCAGTTCTTCTAATATTATCTCATAAACATCCTAGTCATCGCTCTGAGTGAAGATTATCTTTCATATATTAAAGTTCCAAATAATATCAGCAAACATTAAAACAATTAGTTTTTTGGTCTACTATCTCAAACTGTATTCACAATTTAATAAATCATTAACATTTTTTATATTTAGAAACTTTTAACAATACTACATCTGCATATAGTCTGTTATTTATTTATTTTGATGCAGTGACCGTTCAG
>SJYT01080166.1:60749-100000 GCA_006410635.1 Cephalophus harveyi | reverse complement strand
GACCGTTCAGGGTAAATGTAGTGTAATGTTACTTTAGTAATCAAAATTGTAAATATGGTAAACTAGAATAAGTTTTTGTCTGGCAGTTTAATTGATGGTTTCAGTAGGGAGACTATAATCAGAACCAATATCAATTTAAATACTTGTGAGGCAGAAATTTTTCTAAAAAATTAGAAATGTGGGTTGTAAAACATAAGGAAAATAGATTTCCATTCTTGTGATACAATATTAATACCATCTTGTATTGTCATAAATCAAATTCTGATATGTGAATTTCTCTTTCCTATGATTGCCTTTAGTTTCAAAACCAGAAACTTTGTCACAAACTTTAGTAAGAACTCAAACTGACTCCTACTCCTTTTACCTGTATCTTCAGTCTTGTGAAAAAAAAAAAAAAAATATATATATATATATTCACTTTCATGGATCACAGCCTTGTAGTAAAGGGGCTTGTGTAATTCAGTGAAGCTATGAGTTATGCTGTGAAGGGCCACCCGAGATGACTGGGTCATGGTGGAGAGTTCTGACAGAATTCCAGTGGTCTTCTAGAAGAGGGAATGGCAAACTGCTCCAGTTAAACTTGTCTTGAGAATCCCATGAACTGAATAGAAAGGTAAAAAAGATATGATACTGGCAGATAAGTCCTCCAGGTTAGGAGGTGTCCACTATGCTGTAGTTACTAATAGCTACAGAAAGAATGATGGAGAAGGCAATGGCACCCTACTCCAGTACTCTTGCCTGGAAAATCCCATGGATGGAGGAGCCTGAAAGGCTGCAGTCCATGGGGTCGCTGAGGGTCGGACAAGACTGAGTGACTTCACTTTCACTTTTCACTTTCATGCATTGGAGAAGGAAATGGCAACCCACTCCAGTGTTCTTGCCTGGAGAATCCCAGGAATGCGGGAGCCTGGTGGGCTGCTGTCTATGGGGTCGCACAGAGTCGGACATGACTGAAATGACTTAGCAGCAGCACAGAAAGAATGAAGCAACTTGGACACGGTAGAAATAGTGCTCAGTTGTGGATGAGTCTTGTGGTGAATGTAAAATGTGATGCTGTAGAGAACAATATTGCATAGAAATCTGGAAGGTTAAGTCCATGAATCAAGGTAAATTGGACATGGTCAAGCAGGAGATGGCAAGAGTGAAAATTGACATCTTAGGATTCAGTGAACTAAAATGGATGGAAATAAGAGAATTTAAATCAGATGAACACTATATCTACAATTGTGGGCAAGAATCCTTTAGAAGAAGTGGAATAGCACACATAGCAAAAAAATTTTAAAAAATACAGAATGAAGTACTTGGGTGCAATCTCAAAAACAACAAAGTGATCTTGGTTCATTACCAAGGCAAATGATTCAACATCACAGTAATCCAAGTCTATGCCCCAACCACTGAAGGCAAAGAAGCTGAAGTTAACCAGCTCTATGAAGACCTACAGGAGACACAGGATAGAGCCCAGGTCTCCCACATTGCAGGCAGATTCTTTACCGGCTGAGACACTAGGGAAGCCCAAGAATACTAGAGTGGATAGTCTATCCCTTCTCCAGCAGATCTTCCTGACCCAGGAATTAAACTAGGGTCTCCTGCATTGCAGGTGGATTCTTTACCAACTGAGCTACCAGGGAAGCCTTGACACAGGATAAGCAGATTTGAACCCTGGGTTGGGAAGATCTCCTGGAGGAGGGTATGGAAACCCACTCCAGTATTCTTGCATGGAGAATTCAATGGACCAAGGAGGCTGACAAGTTACAGTCCATAGGTGCCCAAAGAGTCAGACAAGACTAAGGTGACTGAGCATGTGTGCACATGAAGAACTGCAAGACTTTTTAGAATTAACACCCCCCAAAAAACAATGTCTTTTTCATCAAAGTGAATTGTAATGCAAAAGGAGGAAGTCAAGAGATACTTGGAGTAACAGGCAAGTATGACCTTGGAGTACAAATTGCAACAAGGCAAAGTCTAACAGAGTTTTGTCAAGAAAACACACTGGTCATAGCAAACACGCTAATCCAACAATACAATAGATGACGCTACACATGAAAATCACCAAGTGATCAAAACCGAAGCCTGATTATATTCTCTTCAGCCAAAGATGGAGACATTATACACAGTCAGCAAAAGCAAAACATGGAGCTGACTTTTGCTTAGATCATCAGCTCCTTACTATGAAATTCAGACTTAAATTGAAAAAGTATGGAAAAATCACTAGATCATTCAGGTATGATAGATTTAAGGGCCTAGATCTGATAGAGTGCCTGATGAACTATGGAATGAGGTTCGTGACATTGTACAGGAGACGAGGATCAAGACCATCCCCATGGAAAAGAAATGCAAAAAAGCAAAATGGCTGTCTGGGGAGGCCTTACAAATAGCTGTGCAAAGAAGAGAGGCAAAAAGCAGAGGAGAAAAGCAAAGATATAACCATCTGAATTCAGAGTTCCAAAGAATAGCAAGAGGAGATAAGAAAGCCTTCTTCAGCGATCAATGCAAAGAAATAGAGGAAAACAAGAGAATGTGAAAGACTAGAGATATCTTTCAAGAAAATTAGAGATACCAAGGGAAATTTTCATGCAAAGATGGGCTGGATAAAGGACAGAAATAGTATGGACCTAACAGAAGCAGAAGATATTAAGAAGAGGTGGCAAGAATACACAGAAGAAATGTACAAAAAAGATCTTCACTACTCAGATAATCATTATGATGTGATCACTAATCTAGAGCCAGACATCTTGGAATGTGAAGCTAAGTGGGCCTTAGAAAGCATCACTATGAACAAAGCTAGTGGAGGTGATGGAATTCCAATTGAGCTGTTTCAAATCCTGAAAGATGATGCTGTGAAAGTGCTGCACTCAATCTGCCAGCGAATTTGGAAAACTCAGCAGTGGCCACAGGACTGGAAAAGGTCCGTTTTCATTCCAATTCCAAAGAAAGGCAATGCCAAAGAATGCTCCAATTACCACACAATTGCACTCATCTCACATGCTAGTAAAGTAATGCTCAACATTTTCCAAGCCAGGCTTCAGCAATACGTGAACTGTGAACTCCCTGATGTTCAAGCTGGTTTTAGAAAAGGCAGAGGAACCAGAGATCAAATTACCAACATCCGCTGGATCATGGAAAAAGCAGGAGAGTTCCAGAAAAACATCTATTTCTGCTTTATTGACTATGCCAAAGCCTTTGACTGTGTGGATCACAATAAACTGTGGAAAATTCTGAGAGAGATGGGAATACCAAACCACCTGACCTGCCTGTTGAGAAATCTGTATGCAGGTCAGGAAGCAACAGAACTGGACATGGAACAACAGACTGGTTCCAAATAGGAAAAGAACTACGTCAAGGCTGTATATTGTCAAACTGGTTATTTAACTTCTATGCAGAGTGCATCATGAGAAACGCTGGACTGGAAGAAACACAAGCTGGAATCAAGATTGCCGGGAGAAATATCAATAACCTCAGATATGCAGATGACACCACCCTTATGGCAGAAAGTGAAGAGGAGCTCAAAAGCCTCTTGATGAAAGTGAAAGAGGAGAGCGAAAAAGTTGGCTTAAAGCTCAACATTCAGAAAACTAAGATCATGGCATCCCGTCCCATCACTTCATGGGAAGTAGATGGGAAAACAGAGGAAACAGTGTCAGACTTTTTTTGGAGGGGGCTCCAAAATCACTGCAGATGGTGACTGCAGCCATGAAATTAGAAGACGCTTACTCCTTAGAAGAAAAGTTATGTCCAACCTAGATAGTATATTCAAAAGTAGAGACATTACTTTGCCGACTAAGGTCTGTCTAGTCAAGGCTATGGTTTTTCCTGTGGCCATGTATGGATGTGAGAGTTGGACTGTGAAGAAGGCTGAGCACCAAAGAATTGATGCTTTTGAACTGTGGTGTTGGAGAAGACTCTTGAGAGTCCCTTGGACTGCAAGGAGATCCAACCAGTCCATTGTAAGGAGATCAATCCTGGGATTTCTTTGGTAGGAATGATGCTAAAGCTGAAGCTCCAGTACTTTGGCCACCTTATGCGAAGAACTGACTCATTGGAAAAGACTCTGATGCTGGGAGGGATTGGGGGCAGGAGGAGAAGGGGACGACCAAGGATGAGATGGCTGGATGGCATCACGGACTCGATGGACGTTGATTCTGAGTGAACTCCAGGGGATGGTGATGAACAGGGAGGCCTGGCGTGCTGCGATTCATGGGGTCGCAGAGTGTCAGACACGACTGAGCAACTGAAGTGAACTGAACTGTGATTATACAGTGGAGGTGATGAATAGATTCAAAGGATTAGATCTGGTAGTCAGAATGCCTGGATTGAATGGAGGTTCAATCCATTGTACAGGAAGTAGTGACCCAAACCATCCACAAGAAAAAGAAATGCAAAGTCAAAGTCTGAAGAGACTTTACTATTAGCTGAAGAACAAGAAAAGTGAAGAGCAAGAGAGAAAGGCAAAGATATACTCAACTGAATGCAAAGTTCCAGACAATAGCAAGGAGAGATAAGAAGGCCTTCTTAAGTTAAAAATGATAGAAATAGAGGAAAACAATAGAATGGGAAAGGTTAGAGATCGCTTCCAAAGAATTGGAGACATCAAGGGAACATTTCATGCAAAGATGGGCACAGTCAAGGACAGAAAATGTAAGGACCTAACAGAATCAGAAGAGATTAAGAAGAGGTGGCAAGAATGTATAGAAGAACTATACAGGAAAGGTATTAATGATCCAGATAACCACTATGGTGTCATCATTCACCTAAAGCCAGACATTCTGGAGTGTGAAGTCAAGTAGCCCTTAGTAAGCATTACTAGAAACAAAGCCAGTAGACGTGGTAGAATTCCAACTGAGCTATTTAAAATCGTAAAAGATGATGCTGATAAAGTGTTGCACTCAATTTGTCAGCAAATTTGGAAAACTCAGCAGTATCCACAGAACTTGAAAATGTTAGTTTTCATTCCAGTCCCGAAGGAAGGCAATGCTAAAAATGTTCAAACTACCACCCAGTTGCACTCATTTCACATGCTAGTAAGATAATGCTTAAAATCCTTCATGCTAGGCTTCAATAGTATGTGAACCAAGAACTTCCAGATATACAAGCTGGATTTAGAAAAGACAGAGGAACCAGAGATCAAATTGCCAACATTCGTTGGATCATAATAAAGCAAAGGAATTTCAGAAAAAAATAATCTACTTCTGCTTCATTGACTATGCAAAAGCTTTTGGTTGTATGAATGAAAAACTGGAAAATTCATAGAGATGGGCATAACAAACCACCTTATCTGTCTCCTGAGAAACCTGTATGCAGGTCAAGAAGCAACAGTTAGAACTGGTTATGGAACAACTGACTGGTTACAAATTGGAAAAGGAGTACAAGACTGTATTGTCACCTGTTTGTTTACTTTATATGCAGAGTACATCATGTGAAATGCTAGGCTGGATAAAATACAAGCTGGAATCAAGATTTCCGGGAGATCATGGAAAAAGCAGGAGAAAGCATCTGCCTATATATAACTTTATATAGGCAGATGATACCACTCTAATGGCAGAAAGTGAAGAGTAACTGAAGAGGCTTTTGTTGAGGGTAGAAGAGGATAGTAAAAAAAAAAAAAAAGCTGGCTTAAAATTGAACATTCAAAAAACTAAGATCATGGCATCCGGTCCCATCTCTTCATGGTCAATAGAAGGGTAAACATTGGTAATGCTGACAGATTTTACCTTCTTGGCCTCCAAAATCAATGTGGATGGTGGTTAAGTTAGTAAACTGACTTCAAATAAATGCTATATGTATACATGTAATGCCATTATGTCAGTCTCAATTACTTTGAAATATTGCTTTTGAACTTTGAAAATGGGATACCATTGCCTTGAGAAATAGTTCAGGTTCTTTTTAATAAAATTGTTCTTTTTAATAAAATTCACATTTATTTTAAAAAGTTCAAATAAATGCAACACATTATATAAATTGAAAATTATTTTAAATGAATATGTATATTATTATTTTTTGGAAAATTACATAAATATTTATATGCACATATGTCTAGATGATGTGTCCTTCTTACCTGTATGACACTGTCTTTTTTAATAGCCTATGAGTTCAGCTCTGTGAAAAGACATGGATGCTGAAGGAGGCTGTGTTTTGATTTGTGGCCAGTGTTGTGGCTTGCAGAGTTTGGTGCTGTGATTGCCTATTAAGCCCCAGGTCAGCTCAGAGCCTGCGTTGAACAAAGCTACCTCCTCTATTTTCCGAACAGCAGGCTGATCCATGTAATGTTTTTGCTTGTTATAAGCTTTGTTGGGTGCTGAAGTTCTGTTTGGAATACTTTGAAAACTTTTCTTTGCTTGATGATTTATATCCTTGCTTGGTTCAAACAGGTGACTGGTGTCTACTATGTAAGCAGTCCATTCTTATCCACATAATCAGAATGGCCAATACCCTTGAGTAAATTATTTGGATTGACCCTGTAGGTGCTTCAGGATATACTTGTATCAGACATCTTGACTCATAAATGTACATGTCTGTTACAATGTGCCTTTTATTCACCTTCTACATTGTTCACTTTGTCTGTAAGTGTGAGGTCAGAAATTAGCATTCTTATTTCACCTATCAGAATTGAAATTAATCCCAGCAATTGGAGTCTTCAGCGCTACTAGTAATGGTTGAATCCAAATGTTTCCTTAGGTAATAGGCAAATCACATTACTTCTCTTTACCTGGATTTACAATTTGTCAAATGGGTGAAATAATAACATTAATACTAAAGAAAATTTTTTAATGTGACAGGCACAAAATTTTGAATCAATCCAATCATATATAAGGATTTAGTTCATTTTCACAATGATTTCACAGTATGATTATAGCTATGTAGTTGTATGTTTAAAGGCATTCACTCCAAAAGTAACAATTTGGATTTACAAAATGACACTCAAAATATTAATGGCTTAAGTCACCAGTAAAACAGAAATTAGATTTACTATTATTACAGTGGGTATTAATAGCAAACCATTCCAAAATTAAAATGAATACTATAAAGAGTTTAAATACATATTTCTTTCTCATTGCATTTTCTAACATAAAAAGGCATTAACTTCTTCTTAGAAACCTAAGTATTTAATATAAAATGTGTTAATGTCCTAAAAACAGGATATACTTTTCATATGCTTTTAAAAGTGGAGTTTTTAAACATTTTTAACATATGAAAAGCATAAATTCAGGTTATTATCCATCACTTCTTTTTAAAATATGATAATACAGGTTATGTGTGTGTGTGTTAATCACTTAGTCTTGTGTGACTCTTAATGACTCCGTGAACTGTAGCCTATCAGGCTCCTCTGTCCATGGAAGTCTCTGTGAGTAGCCATTTCCTTCTCCAGGGGATCTTCTAAACCCAGGGATTAAACCTGGGTCTTTTGCATTGCAGGCAGCTTCTAACACATACAGGTTATGTGTTTACTCAATTCAACTCAGAATCAATGAAAGGTACTATGAACTAAGTAGAATGCTGGAAAGAGAAGACATAGAGCAGAGTAAAAAGTAGATGTTTTTCTCAAGGAAATTTTAACATCATAAGAGAGGTAAGTTAACATAGTAAATAAGATAGCAAAATGATACAGAAGTAAAACACATTGTAGGAACACGGAGTAGAAAATAAAAGTGAGATGTGTATAAGAGACAGCAGCCTAAGTAACACCAATGTTTACATGAGGAATGTAAGATTTAATGAAGTGTAATGAGTTTACAAATATACTAAAATCTTACTTCTTGGTATAGAAATAAGCATTCCAGATTCATAAAGACTATTGCAATTTCAGCTTTGTTATTGTTGGAATGGAGTGAAGAACAAGGATAATTCAAAATGGTCAAACATGATCAAAACATATACTAAATGTCATATTGTCCACTGCATGTCCTAAACACTGTCAGAACAAGTATAGTCAATGCAATCTACAGTTTCTAGTTCATCCTTAATAGTTAGATAACCATAGCATATAGAAAAATGTGAGAATGCAGACATATAATCAACATTATCAGTAAATGCATGCTCTTCTCCTTTGAATCCCCAGATATACCATTTGTAGGTTACTTGTTTACTGAGCTATTTTAATTAAATACACTGATAGATAGTATTGAAGTCTGCGCACATTTCAGCCATATATGTTTGTGTATTTATTTCTATTTTCAAGAGAGATTACTTTCAAGATCAACTCTTCTCACAGTGGTAGAGACTGTGTCCATGAAACAAATTTTCAGTGACTAACCACCCTAAGGTAAAAATAGACATCTGCCTGATTATGTGCATGTGTTTTAGTCACTCAATCGTGTCTGATTCTTTGTGACCCTGTGAACTGTAGTCCATCAGGCTCCTTTGTCCATCGGAATGTACAGGCAAGAATACTGGAATGGGTAGCTATTCCCTTCTTCAGGGGATCTTCTCAACCCAAGGATCAAACCTGGATCTCCTGCATTGCAGGCAGATTCTTTATTATCTGAGCCACCAGGGAAGCCTCCATCTGCCTGATTAGCAAGGATCAAGTAATATATAGTATGATCCAGAATGTCTATATATTCTAGGAAGCAAGTTTACATATCAAAATCTAACAGTCTTCTCACAATTGATAGAAAAGAATAGCAATGCCAACTGTTTCACAGTTCACTTCTTTCTTGGCTGCTCTAACTTTGAATTATACTTTGTCAACATTTCTTGAATAGTTAAATTATTTTAAAATTATTATCTGGTCTTACTTCTCTACCATAGAGAAGTAGATCATTATCACCAGAAGAGAAAAGGAATAGAACAGCTGGAACAGGCCTTAGAGAATACCTGCAGAAATGTGTAAATGGGAATTTGAAACAGAAAACGTCAAAGTAACATTTCCAAAGTCATGCTGCTGGTTACACAGAAAAGGAGTAAAACTAAAGTGCATTTCACTTTAACTCACTATCAGCAAATGATCCAGTAGGCTAGTTCTCTCTCTGCCCATTTTTCACTCTGGCTAAAAATTAGAATGCACATATAATGGGGATCAGTCAATCATTTTACAGTCTATCCTTTCCAAAGTTTCTATCACCTTCTGTGGAATGAATGATTCTGTTTCAGAGGTTTGTAAGGGCTATACATTGTATTGGGTTTCCCAAGTGTTGCAATTGGTAAAGAATCTGCCTGAATACAGGAGACCTGGGTTTGGTCCCTGGGTCTGGAAAATCCCCTGGAGAAGAAAACTGCAACCCACTCCAGTATTTTTGCCTGGAAAGTCCCAAGGACAGAGGACCCTGGTAGGCTACAGTCTGTGGGGCTGCAATGAGTTGGACATGACTTAGCAACTAAACCACCACTACCGTACATTTGCAGTATTTTATATATTTGCAGAACTTCTATGGCATATGGATAAATTTGATAAAATTATCAAAAGGAAAAAATGGCCTGTAAGTTTAGGATTCATAGTCTTTTCAGGAAAATAAAGCATACAGACATAACTGATATATATGTAGACTGAATGATTCAGTTCATTTCAGTCGCTCAGTCATGTCCAACTCTCTGCGACCCCATGAATCGCAGCATGCCAGGCCTCCCTGTTCATCACCATCTCTCGGAGCTCACTCAGACTCAAGTCCATCGAGTCCGTGATGCCATATTGGGCACCTAATGACCTGAGGAGTTCCTCTTTTGGTATCCTATCATTTTGCCTTTTCATACTGTTCATGGGGTTCTCAAGGCAAGAATAATGAAGTGGCTTGCCATTCCCTTCTCCAGTGGACCACTTTCTGTCAGCCCTCTCCATCATGACCCGCCCATCTTGGGTTGCCCCACAGGCATGGCTTGGTTTCATTGAGTTAGACAAGGCTGTGGTCCTAGTGTGATTAGATTGACTAGTTTTCTGTGAGTATGGTTTCAGTATGTCTGCCCTCTGATGCCCTCTTGCAACACCTGCCATCTTACTTGGGTTTCTCTTACCTTGGGTGTGGGGTATCTCTTCATGGCTGCTCCAGCAAAGCACAGCCGCTGCTCCTTACCTTGGACGAGGGGTATCTCCTTACTGCAGCTGTTCCTGACCTTCAACGTAGCATAGCTCCTCTAGGCCCTCCTGCGCCTGCGCAGCCACGGATCCTTGGGTTGCTCCTCCCAGCCAAAAAAATCCCTTATTTTAGAAAATGCATACATGGTAAGATGATACAATTGCATTGTATTTGAAGATATATTATTCATTACCTATTCAATTTTTTTGATTATTACTTCCTTATTTTTAAGAATGTCTTCATTAATCAGAGTGCAAATTGTTTAGCTTACCATGCAATCACCCACCCTGCTTAATATGCCCTTTTCAATGTTTATTTCTTGGGGATGCTTTAATGCATTAGCACCAACTTTATGGCTTAAAATAGCAGAAACGTATTGCCTTACAGTTCCCAATTCAGTTCAGTCACTCAGTCATAGCTGACTCATTGCAAAACCATGCACTGCAGCACTCCAGGCTTCGCTGTCTATCAACAACTGCCACAGCTCATATTGGGCACCTAATGACCTGGGGAGTTCCTCTTTTGGTATCCTATCATTTTGCCTTTTCATACTGTTCATGGGGTTCTCAAGGCAAGAATAATGAAGTGGCTTGCCATTCCCTTCTCCAGTGGACCACTTTCTGTCAGCCCTCTCCATCATGACCCGCCCATCTTGGGTTGCCCCACAGGCATGGCTTGGTTTCATTGAGTTAGACAAGGCTGTGGTCCTAGTGTGATTAGATTGACTAGTTTTCTGTGAGTATGGTTTCAGTATGTCTGCCCTCTGATGCCCTCTTGCAACACCTGCCATCTTACTTGGGTTTCTCTTACCTTGGGTGTGGGGTATCTCTTCATGGCTGCTCCAGCAAAGCACAGCCGCTGCTCCTTACCTTGGACGAGGGGTATCTCCTTACTGCAGCTGTTCCTGACCTTCAACGTAGCATAGCTCCTCTAGGCCCTCCTGCGCCTGCGCAGCCACGGATCCTTGGGTTGCTCCTCCCAGCCAAAAAAATCCCTTATTTTAGAAAATGCATACATGGTAAGATGATACAATTGCATTGTATTTGAAGATATATTATTCATTACCTATTCAATTTTTTTGATTATTACTTCCTTATTTTTAAGAATGTCTTCATTAATCAGAGTGCAAATTGTTTAGCTTACCATGCAATCACCCACCCTGCTTAATATGCCCTTTTCAATGTTTATTTCTTGGGGATGCTTTAATGCATTAGCACCAACTTTATGGCTTAAAATAGCAGAAACGTATTGCCTTACAGTTCCCAATTCAGTTCAGTCACTCAGTCATAGCTGACTCATTGCAAAACCATGCACTGCAGCACTCCAGGCTTCGCTGTCTATCAACAACTGCCACAGCTCGCTCAAACTCAAGTCCATCTAGTCAGTGATGCCATCCAACCATCTCATTCTCTGCTGTCCCCTTCTCCTGCTGCCTTTAGTCCTTCCCAGCATCAGGGTCTTTTCCGATGAGTCAGTTCTTTGCATCAGGTAGACAAAGCATTGGAGATTCAACTTCATCATCAGTCCTTTCAATGAATATTCAGGACTGATTTCCTTTAGGATGGACTGGTTGGATCTCCTTGTAGTCCAAGGGACTTTCAAGAATCTTCTTCATCACCACAGCTTAAAACCATCAATTCTTCAGTACTAAGTTTTCATTATGGTCCAACTCTCACATCCATACATGAATACTGGAAAAACCATAGCTTTGACTAGATGGACATTTGTTGGCCAAGTAATGTCTCTGTTTTTTAATATGCTGTCTAGCTTTGCCATAGATTTTCTTCCAAGGAGCAAGGGTTTTTTAATTTTATAGCTGAAGTCACCATCTGCAGTGATTTTGGAGCCCAAGAAAATAAAGTCTGTCACTGTTTCTATTGTTTCCCCATCTATTTCCCATGAAGTGATGGGACCAGATGCCGTGATCTTTGTTTTTTGAATGTTGAGTTTTAAGCCAGCTTTTCAACTCCAGCTCTTTCACTTTCATGTATGGCAAAACCAATACGGTATTGTAAAGTAAAATAAAGTAAAAATAAAACTAAAAAAAAATAGAAAAAAGAGGTCCTTCAGTTCATCTTTGTTTTCTGCCATACGGGTAGTGTCATCTACATATCAGAAGTTATTGATATTTCTCCCAGCAATCTTGATTCCAGCTTGTGCTTCATCCAGCCTGGCATTTTGCATGTTGTACTCTGCATAAAAGTGAAATAAGCAGGGTGACAATATACAGCCTTTATGTACTCCTTTCCCAATTTCAAACCAGTCCATTGTTCCATGTTCACTTCTAACTATTGTCTCTTGATATGCATGTAGATTTCTCAGAAGGCAGATAAGGTGGTCTGGTATTTCTATCTCTTTAAAAATTTTCCACAGTTGTTGAGATCCTTAAAATCAAAGGCATAGTCAATAAAGCAGAAATAGATGTTTTTCTGGAACTCTCTTGCTTTTTCTATGATCCAACAGATGTTGGCAATTTGACTTCTGGTTTCCTTGCCTTTTCTAAATCCAGCTTGAACATGTGAAAGTTCTCAGTTTATGTACAGTTGAAGACTTGCTTGGAGAATTTTGAGTATTACTTTGCTAGCTTGTGAGATGGGTGCAACTGTGCAGTAGCTTGAACATTCTTTAGTATTGCCCTTCTTTGTCATTGGAATGAAAATTGACCTTTTGCAGTCCTGTGACCACTGCTCAGTGTTCCAAATTTGCTGGCATATTGAGTGCAGCACTTTAACAACATAACCTCTTAGGACTTGAAATGGCTCAGCTGGAATTCTATCTCCTCCACTAGCTTTGTTAATAGTAATGCTTCCTAAGCCCCATTTACAGTCCTAGAAGCCAGAAATTCAAAATCAGCAGCACTTGTTGCTGAAATCAGGGTGGCTACAGGGCTGGGTTCTGGGTTGGGTTCCCTCCCAAAGCTCTGCAAAATCTATTCCATGCCTCTTTCAGCTCCTGGTAGCTACTGCCATTCTTTGGTTTCATCATTTCAGTCTTTCATCAGTGCATCGCTTCAGTCTCTGCCTTGATGACCACAGGGTCTTCTCCTCTTCTCTTTGTGTGTCAAATTTCCCTGTGTCTTTCTCTTGGAGAAGGAATTGGCAACCCACTCCAGTATTCATGCCTGGAGAATTTCATGGACAGAGGAGCCTGGTAGGTTATGGTCCATGGAGTTGCAAAAGAGTCAGACTCAACTAAGCGACTTGCACAATTCTCTTGTAATATAAGGATATATATGATTGCACATAATCTATTAAAATCTTCCCATCTAAAGATTGCTAACTTAATCTTTTGTGCAAAGACATTAACTGTTTACAAGGACTAGGGCATGCATATTTTGAGGGGTTTGTGTGCATACTAAGTCACTTCAATTGTTTCAGATTCTTTCCGACCCAATGTACTGTAGCCCACCAGGCTCCTCTGTCCATGGTATTCTCCAGGCAAGAATACTGGAATGGGTTGCCATGCCTCCTCCAGAGGATATTTCTGACCTAGGGATTGAACCTGCCTCTTTTATGTCTCCAGCATTGGCAGGTAGGTTCCTTACCACAGGTGCCACTTGGGAAGCCCTGTATTTTGGGGTAGTCATTATTGAACCTACTGTGCTAACTCTCATATCTTAGTGTTTGCTTTCTCACCAAGAGTGCTTTACAGCTCAGCTATGAAGAGGGAACCACTTACAGTTTTTCCTTTGTAATTTTTCCCTTTCAGTTCCTTTGTACTTTTTCTACCTTGTGTCTTCAATGCACTTCCTTCAGACTCTTTTTTTTTTTTTAAGTTGAATAATTTTTACGGAAGTATATTTGAGGTACATTATCATGTAATTTTCAAGTGCATACCATAGCGATTCAGTTATACATCTATATTCTGGTGGCTCAGTTGGTAAAGAATCTGCTTGCAATGCAGAATATCCAGGTTCAGTCCCTGGGTCTGGAAAATCCTCTGGAGAATGAAACAGCAACCCACTCCAATGTTCTTGCCTGGAGAATTACATGGACGGAGGAACTTGGTGGACTGCAATCCATGGGGTCACAAAGAGTTGGGCAAGACTAAGCAACTAACATACACACATATTCTTTTTCAGATTCTTTTCCCTTATACGTTATTAAATTTTATTGAGTATAGTTTCCTGTGGTATACAGTAGGTCCTTGTTGGTTATCTATTTTATACACTGTAGTATGTACATATTAATCCCAACCTCCTTCCACCCACCCTTCTCCTTTGGTAACAATGCTTTTTTTTTTTTTTTCTATCTGTGACTTTACCTCTGTTTAGGAAATAAGTGCCTTTTTTGTGCCTTTTTTTTTTTCCTTTTTTCTGGTTTCTACATATAAGTGATATCACATGATATTTGTCTTTGTCTAGTGTATTTTATTTAGTATGATTTACTTGATTCCTTCATATTCTATTTTAGGTTAAAATGAACAAAACCCAAGCCAAAACAACAATAAAATCCTCCTTACTCAAGCCATGCCAGGACTCAGCTATGGTTCTTGATCCCTGGACATGTTCTTGCACATGATAATCCTGTTTTTCAATATTTATTTATTTATTCCTTCTGAGACACAAAAATATAACTTTAGTTCCTGTATCTGGTAGTCATCTTATTGCTTGACACTTAGTAGGAGATCAACATGTATTTCTTGATTGCATTATTGTGTGAATAGAGTTGTCATGATTAGTGGGAATAGTACTTTACTTTAAAATATTGTACTGTCACTTGGGAAACCAGCTAAATTGCAATGAGAAAGCTGAAATCACTAAGTCACCAGTAAAACAGAAATTAGATTTACTATTATTACAGTGGGTATTAATAGCAAACCATTCCAAAATTAAAATGAATACTATAAAGAGTTTAAATACATATTTCTTTCTCATTGCATTTTCTAACATAAAAAGGCATTAACTTCTTCTTAGAAACCTAAGTATTTAATATAAAATGTGTTAATGTCCTAAAAACAGGATATACTTTTCATATGCTTTTAAAAGTGGAGTTTTTAAACATTTTTAACATATGAAAAGCATAAATTCAGGTTATTATCCATCACTTCTTTTTAAAATATGATAATACAGGTTATGTGTGTGTGTGTTAATCACTTAGTCTTGTGTGACTCTTAATGACTCCGTGAACTGTAGCCTATCAGGCTCCTCTGTCCATGGAAGTCTCTGTGAGTAGCCATTTCCTTCTCCAGGGGATCTTCTAAACCCAGGGATTAAACCTGGGTCTTTTGCATTGCAGGCAGCTTCTAACACATACAGGTTATGTGTTTACTCAATTCAACTCAGAATCAATGAAAGGTACTATGAACTAAGTAGAATGCTGGAAAGAGAAGACATAGAGCAGAGTAAAAAGTAGATGTTTTTCTCAAGGAAATTTTAACATCATAAGAGAGGTAAGTTAACATAGTAAATAAGATAGCAAAATGATACAGAAGTAAAACACATTGTAGGAACACGGAGTAGAAAATAAAAGTGTGTATGTGTGTGTGTGTGCATGCCGTGTGCATATGTACACCTACATGCACAGGACAGACATAGCTGGTGAACGATTAACAGGGAGTTGGAGAAATAATGTTGCTTTTGTTCTGTAGCCAAAAGGAGAACCAGGAATTCACCAGGCAGGAATCAGAAAGGGATAACAGGGAGAGTAAAAAACACTAAGGGTCAGATCAGACCAGGGATTTGTAAGCAATTTAGATTACTCAATGTAAAGACTCTCAAATATGATTAACGTAAAAAACTAGCATAAACAGAAAAATAAATCTTGTACAGTTTCCATATTGTTTTATTCCAAATTGGATTACTAATATTACCTAATATAGTTATAGGACATCACTTTAAAATACCTTATACATAAACATATAATGAAATTATAAAATGAATACAAGTTTATAAATTGTATTTAATTAAAAAATATAAAATTGATAGAAGTAAAATTACATTTAATATAGTACCATGATCTGTGTTAAAGTGTTTTAACTTTGATTTTACTAACGGAAAATGTTTGTTCTCTAAAAATAGTAATATATGGAATAACTTCAAGATTTATTTTTGGCTAAATCAGGATAAGCAGTCCTTCATCTTAATCAAATTTGTGTCTGTGTGAACTTAATTGAATGCCACATTTAAGTAGACATATTTAAGGAATATATTTGGGAGAGGGAAATGGCAACCCACTCCAGTATTCTTCTCAAGAGAATCCTGTGTACAGAGGAGCCTGGTGGGCTGCTGTCCATAGGGTCACACAGAGCCAGAAACAACTGAAGCAACTTTGCATGTGTGCATGTATGCATTGGAGAAGGAAATGGCAACCCACTCCAGTATTCTTGCCTGGAGAATCCCAGGGACAAAGGAGCCTGGTGGGTTGCCGTCTATGGGGTTGCACAGAGTCGGATACCACTGAAGCAACTTACCAGCAGCAGCAAGGAATATATTTAAGTTGTGGCAATATTTTTACCCAAATGGTAAGTTAATGCAATTATTGTGAAAATAGAAAAAAAATGTTATACCTTAAATTCTAGTTTAGTAACCACTAAAAAATCTGATTTACAGTTTTTAAGAATTACCAATTAATCATATTTTTTACCTCAAATTTTAAGCAAAAAAGAAATAGAATAGTCAGCAAGAGCTGCAAATACCCTCATTATTACCAGTAAACAAAAGTTTGAGACCATGGATTGAACCTGAGGCCAAATATGCAAATTTACTAATATTACATCCCCATAAGTGTAGACCTTGGATTTCCCTGGTGACTCAGTGGTAAAGAATCTGCCTGTCAACATAGAAGATGCAGATTCAATCCCTGGGTTAGAGAGATCCTCTGCAGAAGGAAATGTTAACCCTCTTCAGTATTCTTGCCTGAGAAATCCCGTGGACAGAGGAGCCTGGAAGGGCTACAGTCCCTAGGGTCACAAAGAGTCAGAAATGACTTACTGAGTAAAGAACAGCAAAGTGAGACTCTGTGAGCTGCATATGAAGACTGTAGAGGTGATGATTAGAATCAGTCACTTTTAAACTTGATCTTGGTCTATAGCACAAGCCAGTCAGCACAGAGTGTCAAAAAGAAAAACCACTCAGCGATCATAATTTATGAATGGATGGAACACATCATATTAACAGAATAGAGAGCAAAATTCATATAGTCATCTCAATAAACATAGAATATGTACTTAGCAAAGTCTAGTAAATTTTGTGGTAAAGAAAACTCAACAAAAAAGGAATAGAATGACATTTGCTCAAACTGAAAAAGAGCATCTCTCAGTACAAAAACCTGTAGCTAAGATCATGTTTAATGGTGAAAGACTGAAAGATTTTTCCTCAAATCAGAAAGACAAAAATATCCATCCTTATTACTTATATTAATCATTTTTCTAAAAGTTCTATCCTGAATAATTAGGCAAAATGAATAAATTAGAGGCATCCAGATTTTAAATAAAGAAGTGAAACTATATTTGTAGATGAAATCTGATATATAGAAAATCCTACGAAATCCACAAAATAATTCTTAGAACTTATAACATGGGTTAATTCCTAGGTAAAAGATTCATTCAAAGAGTGGAAGTATATTTCTGTATAATAATAGTAAACAACCTGAAACTGAACTAAAGACAACAACTCAACTTACAAGCATCAAAAACTAAAAAGTACTTAAGCAATTTGACAAAAAATGTACAAGAAACTTTTGGAGAGGAAGAAATTATCCTTTACCCTTCTAGCTTCTTCTGGTTTGTCTAAGCATTAAATTGACATGACACAGATTAGAGTCAAACAAAAGCTTAATAACATGTATCCCTGGAAGAGACCTAGGAAAACTGAGTAACTCACCAAACTGGCTGATGATCATACCTTAAATAACATCTTCGGCTAAAAGCAAAAATGGATGATGGGGTAGTTGTTTGGGACTTCAAAGAAAAGGAAGAAAGCTCACAGGAGATGGACAAGCACATATTTGGTGGGAGAAAAAAAAAAAAGTTTGCTGGGCCATACAGAGACAATGGGACACAGAATGGACTCTGATTTCTAGGTCTTCTTACCCCCACCACATCTAGCTTGTATTCTTTGGAGATATCTCTTGTGAAAGCTCTATTTAGGAATCAGTTCAGTTCAGTCACTCAGTCGTGTCTGACTCTTTGCGATCCCATAAATCGCAGCATGCCAGGCCTCCCTGTTCATCACCATCTCTCGGAGTTCACTCAGACTCACGTCCATCGAGTCAGTGATGCCATCCAGCCATCTCATCCTCGGTCGTCCCCTTCTCCTCCTGCCCCCAATCCCTCCCAGCATCAGAGTCTTTTCCAATGAGTCAATTCTTCGCATGAGGTGGCCAAAGTACTGGAGATTCAGCTCTAGCATCATCCCTTCCAAAGAACACCCAGGGCTGATCTCCTTCAGAATGGACTGGTTGGATCTCCTTGCAGTCCAAGGGAGTCTTGAGAGTCTTCTCCAACACCACAGTTCAAAAGCATCAATTCTTTGGCGCTCAGCCTTCTTCATAGTCCAACTCTCACATCCATACAGTGATAAAAACGACTGAGCTATCAAGCCATGAAATAATATGGAGCAAACTTAAATACATAATATTGAATAAAAGAAGACAATCTGAAAAGGCAACATACTGTATGATTCCCATTGTATGATATTCTGAAGAAGGCAAAACTATAGAGACAGCAAAAAGATCAGTGATTTCCAGGGGTCAATTAAATTGAAGGATGGCTAACAGATGACACCACCCTTATGGCAGAAAGTGAAGAGGAACTAAAAAGCCTCTTGATGAAAGTGAAAGTGGAGAGTGAAAAAGTTGGCCTCAAGCTCAACATTCAGAAAACGAAGATCATGGTATCCGGTCCCATCACTTCATGGGAAATAGATGGGGAAACAGTGGAAACAGTGTCAGACTTTATTTTTGGGGCTCCAAAATCACTGCAGATGGTGACTGCAGCCATGAAATTAAAAGATGCTTACTCCTTGGAGGAAAAATTATGACCAACCTAGATAGCATTTTCAAAAGCAGAGACATTACTTTGCCGACTAAGGTCCGTCTAGTCGAGGCTATGGTTTTTCCTGTGGTCATGTATGGATGTGAGAGTTGGACTGTGAAGAAGGCTGAGCGCCGAAGAATTGATGCTTTTGAACTGTGGTGTTGGAGAAGACTCTTGAGAGTCCCTTGGACTGCAAGGAGATCCAACCAGTCCATTCTGAAGGAGATCAACCCTGGGATTTCTTTGGAAGGAATGATGCTAAAGCTGAAACTCCAGTACTTTGGCCACCTCATGTGAAGAGCTGACTCATTGGAAAAGACTCTGATGCTGGGAGGGATTGGGGGCAGGAGGAGAAGGGGACGACCGAGGATGAGATGGCTGGATGGCATCACGGACTTGATGGACGTGAGTCTGAGTGAACTCCGGGAGTTGGTGATGGACAGGGAGGCCTGGCGTGCTGCAATTCATGGGGTCGCAAAGAGTCAGACACGACTGAGCGACTGAACTGAACTGAAGTGGAGTAAGGAGAATTTTTTTAGGGAAACAAAATTACCCTATATGATGCTACAATGATGAGTTCATGTCATTATATGTTTGCCCAAACCAATAGACTGTACAGCACCAAGAGTGAACCCTAATGTAAACTATGAACTCTGGATGATTATGATAAGTTAATGCACGGTCATCAAGTATAACATATGTATCATTCCAGTGGGAGGTGTTAATAATGAGAGAGGAGGCTATGTATGTTCAGGATCAGGGAGTATATAAGAAATCTCTGAACCTTCCTCTCAGTTTTTCAGGAACCTAAAATTACTCTATAAGAAAACTTTTTACTCTGTGTCTCATTTAGTACTTTAGATAAAACCTAAGTGAATTAAATTCTCCAGCATAAAAGAAAAATCTTAAAAAAGAATAAGTATTTTAGTCATATCCATTTTTAGAAAGAGGTTGGCTCATGTAGGCTCTCTGTAACAGGGAGGAAGCTGAGGTTTGGGGAATTAGTAGGAAACTGAAAAAACATGGGAATGACTTGGGAACATATGCCTACAAACACTAGAAAATATATGAAAATTTTCCATATACGAAAATCTATTATTTTCATTTGTCCAATGAAAACAGGCAGATTCTAAGGCATATTGATAATTCTAAAGACTTTCTGTATCATTGATAGGGTATAATAATAAAATATACAATAGTTACATTCTTATTTTTGAAGAGTATCATGTTCTTAGAGAAGAAATAGTCACATACACATACAATATGACCAATGTGAATGAATTCAAGGTTGAGGGGAGATCAGTTTTAAATAAGAGAATATATGAAGGAATTTTATTTAAAAAATAAATGTAGTTTAATTTTGTCCTGAACTATTTGGTAAATAAGATGTAATCAAGTAGAGATCCTGCTGGAATTAATAGACAAAGGAATATATGTAGTTAAAATATATTTTGTTCATGTGTAATAAAGACCTCAAAAATACTGCTTTCTTTCAAATTAGATCTCATCTAATTGTCATTTATACCATTAGTGTGCTAGGGAAGCATTTATATACTGAAACATAAATTTCATTACATTACCATGAATTATACATTTGTGGCTCTAATTACATATTAGTTTTACCATATAAAGTAGAAGATTGAGGCAGACACATTAAGAGTATTTTAAATCAGGCCTCCTAGGGAAATGTTAATGCTACAGGTTCAGGAATATTTTTAGGATGATACATTTTACTACAAAAATGTGGAAAAGAAAAGTTAATAAATTGTAATATAGCTAATTATTATTCTTGTTAGTATATAGTATGTCTTAATTTAATTTTACTAATTTCATTAGCTGGTCCATTAAATGCAAATTTTCACTTATAGCAACCAAAATGAGTTAGTGACTTATTCATTTTGTTGTACTGAAAACTCCCATAAAATCTCTGCCAAAAGAGTCTTGCCTACTCTGTGCCTTAGGCACTGACTTGTCTCCACAAGCTTTGAATATGCCTTTAGTTTCCATTGGGAAAATGTCTCTCTTATTTCAACATTCTCTATCAAATGTGCTGAGTTCTTATTTTAACAACATATTTAAACCTGATGAGAATTTGACTAATATATTAATATTTCAGTGTGAAATATGTAAATTTTCCTATATGACTCTACTGTAATTGAAGCTCATATATTTCTTCCAAAATCCTGAAAAAGTACAAAACTGTTTTCCCTTTAGAGTTTAAATACAACAGAGTTAAATTAGAGAAAAAGCCAAGTGAAAAAACTCACATTTGGCTATCCTTTGACATCACGAGTTTTTCTTTTTTTGTCCTTTGTCAGGCTATGTGCTTTTCTCTTTAAAATCCTCCGAGCTATGGATCATCTATCTCCTCTTTGGGGAGACTATTCTACCATCTAATACAGTTCACTAGCTATGTCAAAGTCCAACTTTCCTGACTGAGAATCAGAGTAGAGTGGAATTTCCTTATAATAGAGGGGCCATTTGACTTGTTTTATTATTTTTATTACTGAACACCATAGTGAAGTAGCCAGTTGACTGTGTGTTCAAAGACATAGACCTGCCCTAAGGACTCACATTTCAGCAAATGATCCCTTTCCTCTGCCTGACTTGTCCAGCAAAGGACAGAGAATGCAATCATCTTGATCAATGAACCTGAGTAAAAGCAGAGGAGGCAGGACACTAATCAAATAAGTGAATCTGGTGAGGCTAATCCTTCAACCTAAAACTTTGTTTCTGGAGCACCCACAGAAGATAAACAGAAAAAAAGAAGGCTAGACAATATGCTGTACTTGGCATGACTCAGATAGCCGTCCTGTAGTCACATTTCCCTTTAGTCACTTTGAGAATGCAGTGTAATGGCAGAGACCTGGACATGCATATTTTGCTTCAGACGCACTGCCACATGTAATTTTCTAATTGTCTGCAATTTGGGGTTGTAAAATATCCCACTTATAATTACAACACCCTCACAGAATAATAGAAAAACAACTTGAAAATACTTAGTCTTTATAAAGTTCCTCTCATAATATTCTTCATACATTGTTACAATTAAAATTAGCCTGGGCAAAAAATTAGGATCAAGATACTCTATTAATATGTTTTCTAAAACAATCATAACCACTTCATTAGATTGTTGCAATGTATTGGGAACATTGTCCTTAAAGTGCCAGTCGTAGAGTACAGTTAACATATGGTATATCAAAATTTTCTTTTTATTTTTAAAGCAATTGCTAAGATACCAGTCTTAACTGAAAAGAGCTATGGACTTCTGTACAGTGTTTTTGGAACAAAAAAAAAAAAAATGGAAAATACAATTTATTATGTAAAAATGAAATGAGAAACTTGCATTGATGAGATAATTTTAATAAATACCATTAGTAGGCAAATTATTTAGTGTAAAGAAGGGAATATTATGCTAGATGGTAAAAATGGTCATTTTAGATATTAAATTTAAAATATTAAATATAAAAATATTTTTTTGAAATTCCTTTTCATCACCAATCTAAACCTCTTTTCACATTCTTCTTTGCATTGGTACCACTTCTTAGCTTTAAATTAGAAAATTTTCTTTTAATAAATGTTTAGTAAAGCCATCAGCATATTAAAAAAAATAGCATGTGTATATTTAAATTTAACACATGTGTTTTCCCCAAGAGTCCAGGGAAGAGAACTGATGAAGGAATACCAATGAAAACATACAATGGGGCAATGGGGACTGTTTTAAGGGGCAAGATCATAATAGTGGGATGGAGTGTTTGAGAAATTGAGCAACAGTGAAATCTTCCATAGCATGTGACTGAGGTACCATGTAATTTTAAGAAACACACACACACATTCTAAATTACTTTCAGCATATTAAGAATATGTGTGATACAAAAGAGAGCCAATATTGACCAGGAACCCTAACAGTAAAGATCAAGAGGAGTACTCAAAAAGTCGGTGATGGGATAATTGTTTCCAGCGTCTCTCCCCTTCCTGTCATAATGCACTGATGGAGTCATGCCTCTGTGGACAAAACTGTTCCATTAAATAAATAAAAAAATAAAATCCTCTTGATGAAAGTGAAATAGGAGAGTGAAAAGTTATCTTAAAACTCAACATTCAAAAAACTAAGATCATGGCATTCGGTCCCATCCTTTCATGGCATGTAGAGGGGGAACTGATGGGAACTGTGCAAGGCTTTATTTTCTTGGGCTCCAAAATCACTGAAGATGATGACTGCAGCCGTGAAATTAAAAGACATTTGCTTCCTGGAAGAAAAGCTCTGACCAACCTAGACAGCATATTAAAAAGCAGAGATATTGCTTTGCCAACAAAGGTCCATCTAGTCAAAACTATGGTTTTTCCAGTAGTTATGTATGGATGTGGGCTTCCATCAAAGCTCAATTAACAATCTGCCTGCAATGCAGGAGCCCCGGATTCAATTACTGGGTCAGAAAGATCCCATGGAGAAGGAAATGGTGACACACTCCAAAAATCTCACGTGGAAAATCCCATGGACAGAGGAACATGGCAGGGTACAGTCCATGGGGTCACAAAGAATTGGACACAACTTAGTGACTAAACCACCACTGTTGCCATGATGGATGTAAAAGTTGGACCATAAAGCTGAGCACTGAAGAATTGATGCTTTTGAACTGTGGTGTTGGAGAAGACTCTTGAGAGTCCCTTGGACTGCAAGGAGATCAAACCAGTCAACCCTAAAGGAAATCAATCAGTCTGGAATATTTGTTGGAATGACTGATGCTGAAGCTGAAACTCCAATACTTTGACCACCTATGAGAAGAACTGAGTCATTGGAAAAGACCCTGATGCTGGGAAAGAGTGAAAGCAGAAGGAGTAGAGGACGACAGAGGATGAAATGGTTGGATGACATCACCTACTCGATGGACATGAGTTTGAGCAAGCTCCGGGGGTTGGTGATGGACAGGGAAGCCTGGCATGCTGCAGTCCATGGGTTTGCAAAGAGTTGGACGTGACTGAACTGAACTGAACTGAACATTTGAGTAAGCATAGAATGTCACATGCCATTCCAATAAACAACAAATGTTGTCTGCCATCAAGCCATCAGCTATTGCCATACCCCAGAATGTGTGCCCAGAGGACAATTATGGATAAAGGAAAACAGAATACTGGCCCTAGAAGCTAAAATGCATATCTAAGGAGCAATCTGGACTCAACAATCCCAGACTGTTGAGTCTTCCCATATGTAGAAAAGTAGTAATATGATTAACTGGAGATGTCTCTTGAGAAATCTGTATGCAAGTCAGGAAGCAACAATTAGAACTGGACATGGAACAACAGACTGGTTCCAAATAGGAATTTTTTTTTTTTTTTTGGCAAAATATTCCTTCATACCCCACGTCCGAGGCCAATGGCAGCTGGGAGAAGACATCCCACGTCCGAGGTCAGGGCGGCAGCTGGGTGGAGCTACCCCGCATCCGAGGTCAGGGGTGGCTAGGAGGAGACACCCCGCGTCCGAGGTCAGGGGGGCCAGGAGGAGACACCCCATGTCTGAGGTCAGGGGCGGCCGGGAGAAGACACCTCGCGCTCAAGGCCAGGGGCAGTTACCCTGAGGAGCCACCACTAGCCTGAGTTTGAAGCCAGGGACGGAAGCTGGGAGGAGCCACCCACGCCCAAGGCCAGGGCCGGCTGCCGGGAGGAGCAACCCCAGGATCGGTGGCTGCACAGAAGCAGGAGGGCCTAGAGGAGCTATCCCACGTTGAAAGTGAGGAACGGCGGCGGTAAGGAGATACCCCTCATCCAAGGTCAGGAGCCGCGGCTGTGCTTTGCTGGAGCAGCCATGAAGAGATACCCCATGCCCAATGTAAGAGAAACCCAAGTAAAATGGTAGGTGTTGCAAGAGGGCATCAGAGGGCAGACATACTGAAACCATACTCACAGAAAACTAGTCAATCTAATCACACTAGGACCACAGCCTTGTCTAACTCAATGAAACCAAACCATGCCTGTGGGGCAACCCAAGACCGGCGGGTCATGGGGTAGAGGGCTGACAGAAAGTGGTCCACTGGAGAAGGGAATGGCAAGCCACTTCATTATTCTTGCCTTGAGAACCCCATGAACAGTATGAAAAGGCAAAATGATAGGATACCAAAAGAGGAACTCCCCAGGTCATTAGGTGCCCAATATGCTACTGGAGGTCAGTGGAGAAATAACTCCAGAAGGGATGGAGCCAAAGCAAAAACAATACCCAGCTGTGCATGTGACTGGTGATAGAAGCAAGATCTGATGCTGTAAGGGGCAATATTACATAGGAACCTGGAATGTCAGGTCCATAAATCAAGGCAAATTGGAAGTGGTCAAACAAGAGATGGCAAGGGTGAACGTCGACAGTCTAGGAATCAGCAAACTAAAATGGACTTGAATGGGTGAATTTAACTCAAATGGCCATTATATCTACTACTGCAGGCAGGAATCCCTCAGAAGAAATGGAGTAGCCATCATGGTCAACAAGAGTCTGAAATGCAGTACCTGGATGCAGTCTCAAAAATGACAGAATGATCTCTGTTCATCTCCAAGGCAAACCATTCAATATCACAGTTATCCAAGTCTATGCCCCAACCAGTAATGCTGAAGAAGCTGAAGTGGAACGGTTTTATGAAGACCTACACGATCTGTTAGAACTAACACCCAAAAAAGATGTCCTTTTCATTATAGGGGACTGGAATGCTAAAGTAGGAAGTCAAGAAACACCTGGAGTAACAGGCAAATTTGGCCTTGGAATGCGGAATGAAGCAGGGCAAAGACTAATAGAGTTTTGCCAAGAAAATGCACTGGTCATAGCAAACACCCTCTTCCAACAACACAAGAGAAGACTTAAACCATTCAATATCACAGTTATCCAAGTCTATGCCCCAACCAGTAATGCTGAAGAAGCTGAAGTTGAACGGTTTTATGAAGACCTTCAAGACCTTTTAGAACTAACACCCAAAAAAGATGTCCTTTTCATTATAGGGGACTGGAATGCTAAAGTAGGAAGTCAAGAAACACCTGGAGTAACAGGCAAATTTGGCCTTGGAATGCGGAATGAAGCCGGGCAAAGACTAATCGAGTTTTGCCAAGAAAATGCACTGGTCATAGCAAACACCCTCTTCCAACAACACAAGAGAAGACTCTACACATGGACATCACCAGATGGTCAACACCGAAATCAGATTGATTATATTCTATGCAGCCAAAGATGGAGAAGCTCTATACAGTCAACAAAAACAAGACCAGGAGCTGACTGTGGTTCAGATCATGAACTCCTTATTACCAAATTCAGACTCAAATTGAAGAAAGGGAAAACCGCTAGACCATTCAGGTATGACCTAAATCCATCCCTTAGTTTAATTTAAATATTTCACTGTGATATTTTGCTTTCTTGACTTTGGTCATATTATTTGATTCCTTTTCTCCCTGACATGAATCCCTGGAATGCCTCCCTCTCCCCATCTATGCAAATTGTACTTATTCTTCAAGGCCCACCCAACAGGAGGTCCAGTTTCTTAATGAAGTCTTGGTCATGTATTTCATCCCTTGGTAACTCTCTTCCCTGAACTCTATTGCATGGAATTTAGTTTTCCAGTTTTATAGAGGTTCTGTTTATCTTTCCAATTTGAATGTACTATTCTTTAGGACAAAAATATGTTTTATATTCCTTTTGTATGAACTAGAGTATATGGTACTGTGTTTGGCATGCATTTGACCTCCTTAATTACTTCTAGGCCCCAACAGATGTGAAAAGGTGCTCAGTCTTAGCAATCATCAGGGAAATGCAGATTAAAACTACCTCACACCTATCAGAACATACATTATCAAAAAGACAACAAATAATAAGTGTGGTGAGAGTGTGGAGAAAAAGGGAACCCTCTCATCCTATTGGTGGGAATGTAAATTGGTGCAACCACTATGGAAAACAGTATGGATGTTATTAAAATAAAAAATAGAACAACCATACAAATCAGCAATTCTGCTTCTGAATATTTTTCTGAAGAAAACAAAAACACTAGTTCAGAAAGATATATGCACTTCTATGTTCATTGCAGCATTATTCACAGTAGCCAAGATATAGAACAACCTAAGTATCCACTGATAGGTGAATGGATAAAGACGATGTGGTGTGTGTACAAACAAACCTGTAATGGAATATTACTCACTCATAAAAAGAATGAAATCTTGTGTTTTGTGACAACATGAATGGACCTAGAGGGTATTATGTTAAGTGAATTAAGTCAGACAGCTAAGATGAATATCATATGATTTCACTTATACGTGGCATCTAAAAAACAAAGCAAATGAACAAATATAACAAAATAGAAATAGATTCAGATACAGAGAACAAACAAGCATTTGCTAAATGGGAGGTGAGTAGGGGGAATGAGTGAAATAGGTGAGGGAGATGAAAAGGTACAAACTTCCAGTTACAAAATAAATGAATCATGGGGATGAAATGTATGGAATAGAGAATATAGTCAATAATACTATAGTAATTTTGTATGGTAACAGATGGTAGCTAGACTTAAAGTGGTGATCATTTTGTATTGTATAGCTATATCAGATCACTATATTATATACCAGGAACTAACATAGTGTTGTAGGTCAATTGTACTTTAATAAAAATACTACTTTTTGGTCAAAAACAGTTATTTAGTTGATGCCCAAAATGACAAAATTAGTGGATCATAAAATATTAAAATTATATCTACATGTTTCAGAATTTCTAGGTGATCTAGTCTGATTTGCATATATGACTAGTATAGAAATTGGTTCCCAGTAAACTTAAGTTCAGATCCATGGTGGCTCAGATGGTAAAGCATCTACCTACAGTGCGGGAGACCTGGGTTGGATCCCTGGTCAGGAAGATCCTCTGGAGAAGGAAATGGAAACCCACTCCAATACTCTTGCCTGGAAAATCCCATGGATGGAGGAGCCTGGTAGGCTACATGGGGTCACAAAGAGTCAGACATGACTGAGCGACTTCACTTTCACTTTCAAGCTTAAGTTTTTCCTTTAAAATTATATAGATAATTATTTATTTTTTGATACTGCTAATGCTTCCTTTTGTAATGACTAGGGGTAAAATCTGATAGAACTACATCTTCCTATTTGTTACGAGGAGAGAGGGAGATCAGATCCCACCTGTTTTAGGTATTTGAGGTTAAACACAGTGAAGTTCTTTCTTTCCCAATGTATGTATGAAATAATTTCTTCCATCTTTTAGTTTTTATAATCAGTATAAGGGACATTTATTGTGAATCCAGTCTTGATCTAAAGACTTGGTCTTAACCGAATTCAATTTTAGAATTAAACATTTAGTCAGATAATTTCATTTATGGATTTCTAAGTGTCAGTATTTTTTATTCTCACCATATTTTTAATGGTCAAGTGTATTTCAGAAGCTGTCATTATGTGTCTCAGTATTGAAGTACAAAGAACTCTTCATAGGTATTTTATGTTTCTTTTGACTTTAGAATGATTTTTTTCATTGTATGATAATGACAAAGAGAAATATAGCTACATAGGAAATGAAAGATTAAGAAGCATTGTTTCTTTTGAGAGAGCCTATAGTAAGGGATGTATTATAACACAAAGGAAAGAGCATTTAAAGTGACTTTTCAGCACTAACAGCCTCTGAGATATTGTCTGTTGATATGCGTATTGGCTTTACCCTATGAGAATTTGCTAGTCTAGCACAACACTGGAATATGGTAGGCATTCAATAAACACTAATTTAATTCAGTTAAATTTAAAGCAAAGCTAAAAGTGATTTAAACTTTTAAGAATGTGGGCAATTTATTATGAGGAAGTTACAGTAGTTATGTATGGATGTGAGAGTTGGGTTATAAAGAAAGCTGAGCACCAAAAAAATTGATGTTTTTGAACTGTGGTGTTGGAGAAGACTCTTGAGAGTCCCTTGGACTGTAAGGAGATCAAACCAGTCAATCCTAAAGGAATTCAGTCCTGAATATTCATTGGAAGGACTGATGCTGAAGCTGAAACTCCAATATTTTGGCCACCTGATCTGAAGAACTGACTCACTGGAAAAGATCCTAATGCTGGGAGAGATTGAAGGTGCGAGGAGAAGGGGACGACAGAGGATGAGATGGTTGGATGGCATCACGGACTCGATGGACATGAGTTTGAATAAGCTCTGGGAGTTGGTGATGGACAGGGAGGCCTGGTGTGCTGCAGTCCATGGGGGTCACAAAGAGTCAGACATGACTGAGTGACTGAACTGAACTTGAATGAATAAGATAATTTGTCATTGAACTTTAATTCAAACTTCATAGCTAAATCTCTGCATATTATCATCTCTCTCTGGGACATCTTCACTTAACTTTCCTAACTTCTCTCATTCTTTAAGACTTAGGTCAGTAATAGTCTTCCCTGAAAAGCCCTTTAAGATATACCTTGTGATCTTAACTCTCAACTAGAAGTGGCTATCCAATGGCATATCTCATCATATTCTGTAAAATTATCTGTTTATTTGCAGAAAGTGTCTTTTCCACGTAACTAACTGTTGACAATAGGGATTATTTCTTATGAACCTAACAACATTTGAAAATTTAAAAAAAGGTCAATGAATGAATGAAATTGTTCAAGCACAGATATACTTAGAAAAATTTTTCCCTGTTAGGGAGAAAGGAATGCAACAGAAAGCTGTTAAGTCAGTCTTCTTAAAGTAATTTCTAAGATGGTTCATATTTTGAGAGGCAGTTTGGCACAACACGATCTGATGAGAGTGAGTTTAACTACTAATTTATTAAATATAGAAGTAATTTGGGGCAGTTCATTATCTCTTCAGGCTTACGTTTTCACATACATAAATAGGCGACCCATAGTAGACCATCTATGCATGTTATTTATAAATAGGACATTAAAAATATTTAGCAAATAAAAGCCAATGTATGTAATATTTTTAAATGTAATATCAAACTTACCTTTTCCTTTATCTAGGACATTGCCAGGGGCTGTCCATGAAAGTTGAATATAATCTTCTTTAAACTTAGCCTCAAGATCTGTAATTTTATTGGGTGGGAGCACAGAAGGGTGATTACCAGGAGGAGGAGCTCCTGATACAGTAAATGACCCTCCAGAGGTTAGTCTGCTAAAGTCTTCTATTTTAGCTTTTGCCAGGTCATCTTTGACTTCAGGTCTGGGTGGGTTCAATATAATTTTACCTACCAAAAAAAAGCAATTTTGTAACTTTTCATATTGTGATATCTTTTCTTATAATCTCATTTGCAGCTGTAGATAGTTAATGTTGATTGATAGCAGCCATTGAAAAAGTAACAGCTTTTAGTGAAAAAAAAAGCTTGTTCTATAATACTTCCCTGGTGGCTCAGATGGTAAAGCATCTGTCTACAGTGCAGGAGACCTGGGTTCGATCCCTGGGTTGGGAAGTTCCCTGGAGAAGGAAAAGGCAACCCACTCCAGTACTCTTGCCTAGAAAATCCCAAGGACGGAGGAGCCTGGTGCCCATGGGGTCGCAAAGAGTCGGACATGACTGAGCGACTTCACTATTGGTGTCATTTTAAAATTAATGAGGAGACATTATGAAGTGTTAGTCCTATTATTTAACTTATCTGTTTTTCTTGATTCTAAATTTTCCAAGGACAAAGATGGTGCCTTATTTATTTTTGTAGCTCCAACATCTAGCAAAGTGCTTGCCACAGTAACTTTTTTTCAATATAAATGAAATGAACTCAGGGAGATGTAAAGAAAGCATGTTGTAAGTATAGTCCTATGCTAGTTCCCTTATTATAAACATGGTTTTGAAACAAAGAGGTGATTATAACTATATAGGTTTTCCACAGTACCTTTTATTTTGAATGCTTGCCACATTAATTTACCTAAATAAATGACACATTTCTATTTTAATACCACTTACCATTTTCAACGTAGCCTGGAATATACAGAGCTTTGTTTTGTGCTTGTCTTAAATTTACCCTAGCCGTGTTGTCTCTTGCCTGTGCATGTACTTTTAAACTGTATCTACCATTTCCATAGTAATCTGTAAAATATCTTGAGTAGATGCCATCATTCTTGACAGTATCAGCACCTTGATATTAAAATGTTATATTAGACATACAACAAAGTAAAATATGACAATATCAGCAGTTCATGAGCACTAGTGATGGAAGCTCTTTTGTGAGATAGTATAGCACAATTTTCTAAAATATGTGAACCCTAGAATCAGACTACTTGAATTTGAAGCTTGGGTTGACAACTTGCCAAATCTTGACTTTGAAAAAGTCTAATTCATAGTAAGCATTCAGTTAATATTAGCTATTATTATTTCATGGAGAAAGTGACGGCACCCCACTCCAGTTCTCTTGCCTGGAGAATCCCAGGGATGGAGGAGCCTGGTGGGCTGTAGTCCATGGGGTCGCTAAGAGTCGGACATGACTGAGTGACCTCACTTTCACGTTTCACTTTCATGCATTGGAGAAGGAAATGGCAACCCACTCCAGTGTTCTTGCCTGGAGAATCCCAGGGACAGAGGAGCCTGGTGGGCTGCCATCTATGGGGTCGCACAGAGTCGGACACGACTGAAGTGACTTAGCTTAGCATTATTATTTCATAAGCGAATCCTAACAAAAAAAACAAAATATAACTAAACTAAAAAAAGATATGCAAAACACTGACACTAACGAAAACAAAAAATTATTGTGCTCTTGGAAAAAATAAAAATTAACTTTTTTTCATTTTACATGGAAAAAAATAGAATTACTTATAAAATTCAAAGAAGATAAAGGTACTCATATCTATGCCTAGACAAGTTAACTAAGTAAAAAGTTAAAAAGCTTTAAAAACATTAAAATTAAATTTAATTCCCTTAAAATATGTTTCATTAGCGTATATAGGAAATAATGACTTCTGAGGCATGTGACTATAGTAGGATTTTAAGTTCAGTGGAAGTAGATACAGATTGTTATTACCTGCACCATTGTCCCAGAGCTCCAATGTTACTTGACGTCCATCTTCGGTTTCTATAATGGCTGTTACATTGATTCCCACTACAGGCAAAAACCCTTGACTGACTTGTGCATAAACAATCATTGGGCTAGGATAATGTGCTGTGTGTTGACTCATGTGAGCTGTTGCAATTACTGGGGGTGTAGTAGGACTTCTTGCTCGAGTGGTCACTGTCACTGTTAGCATTTGAGAGCTGGCATGATTATTTAGAAGGCTGTAAGTCCAAGTACCTGCCGAAAAATTAAAAAAAAACCCCATTTTGTGAGATGTTATTTTCATTTTTTCCTTAAAATGGTTGATAAAGCATGGAGAAAAAAAAAAAAAATTCTTACCTCTGCAATACCAGGTATTCGCAGACGAGCAGACCGAATATTTAACTTATCTTCTTTGAAATCTGAGGTTTTATATTTCTTTCCTTTTGGATCTTGGAGAACAATTTCTGGCTTTTTTATTGTCCATGTGACAACAAAGAAAGTGTCATTTCCAATTGTACTGTCTATGGGCACTGTGCCATTTACTCTTTTCCTTGCTGTAATTTTCAAGGCTTTGCTTTCCAACTGTTACATAAATATAAACAACAATCACATGAAACTGATTTGTTATTTCAGTTATAACATTTCAAAGTTTAGTCAGTTCAGAGTAATTCTAAATATATTTTTAAGATTTTAATTAAAATAACTAAGAATTATTTTGAAGAATTTTGCAAATAAAATGCATTTATATTGATAAAAATAGAAGAATCAAAAGCAAAAATATCTGTAAATATTACATAAAGCAAATTCAATAAGAATGTTTTCTGGACACCCAAAATGTTTTCAGGCAGATAAGTTATTTATTAGAGAAAGAAATTACTATTTAGGATAATAAAAATTTGTTACAAGTGTGAAAAGGCAAAGAATTTTTTAAAGATACCAACCTGAATAGCTTGCTGAGTGATGCTTCCACTTCTAGATGAAATTCTACTGAAAGCATTAGTAAGGCCATTTATGTCTTTATTGGCAAAAAAACGATATCCTCCTAAAATGGAATTTTGTTTACTTTTATAATCTAATTTTATTTTATTAAAAAAAAATTATTGGAGTATAGTTAATTCACAGTGTGTTAGTTCAGGTATACAGCAAAATAAATCAGTTATACAAATGCATATATCCATTCTTTTTTAGATTCTTTTTCCATATAGATCATTACAGAATATTGAGTAGAGAGTTCCCTGTGCTATAAAGTAGGTACATACATACACACACAACCACACACACACACACATATATAGTAGTGTTTATATATCAATCTCGATCTCCCAGTTTATCCCTCCCCTACTCCTTTTGCCCCTGGTAACCATAACCATGTTTGTTTTCTACATATGGTACTCTATTTTTGTTTTGTATATAAATTCATTTGTACTAGTTTTTTAGATTCCACATATAAGTGATATCATATGACATTTGTCTTTCTCTAACTTACTTCACTCAGTTTGACAATCTCTGGGTCCATCCATGTTGCTGCAAATGACAATATGTTGTTCTTTTGTATGACTGCATAATATTCCATATTGAAGGCAGGAGGAGAAGGGGACGACAGAGGATGAGATGTTTGGATGGCATCACTAACTCAATGGACATGAGTTTGAGTAAGCTTCAGGAGTTGGTGATGGACAGAGAAGCCTAGTGTGCTGCAGTCCATGAGGTTGCAAAGAGTCAGACATGACTGAGTGACTGAACTGACTGAATATTCCATATGATACTAATTTTAAGTGGGAAAATCATTTGCTATTATGCTCTTATCAATATACTATAAAATACATTTTAAAATTTCTTTTTAAACTTAACAAAAGATGAATATCCCAGACCTTAGGAACTTTTATTATATCAGTATCCTAGATGTAATGCTACAATAAGTAAACCTTGCTCAAAATATATTAGAAAAAAGGAAGAACTGGCCAAAAAAATGTTTTTAATCATTAGATTTAAGTGCTTGCCACATTAGTAAAGCTGATGTAATCTCTAAATAATGTTATGAAAATTAAAGATATTTTTTAAATTAGCTGCTTATTCTCTGGTTACATCTAAGATACACCAAAACAATTAGAGAATGACAGTTTAGAATAAAGTAAAATTGATTAAATGCAGATAATAAATGATACAGGAGTTAATGAAGCGGGAGATAATTTAGGTGTCAGAAGGTGGAAAAGAATGGATTACAGAGAACAAGATTTAGTAATCAGGTCTCTGACTATGAAGTGAAGTAAAGTGAAGTCGCTCAGTTGTGTCCGACTCTTTGCGACCCCATGGACTGTAGCCTACCAGGCTCCTCTGTCCATGGGATTTTCCAGGCAATAGTACTGGTGTGGATTGCCATTTCCTTCTCCAGGGGATCTTCTCAACCCAGGGATCGAACCCAGGTCTCCTGCATTGTAGACAGATGCTTCACCATCTGAGCCACCAGGGAAGTCCTTCTCTGACTATAGCCTTGGGCAAAGAATTTGTATTCTCTAGGTCTTACATTTCTTCCTCAATGAAATAGTACTATTTGAATCTCTACTATAAGATTAAGCAGGTAAGATACTGAGCAAGAATTTTGGAACTGCGCTTGAGTAAGTCCTTAGTGACCATGGAGAAAGAAGGTTTATCTTAATGGTACTGGTAAAAGTGATGAGAAATGAATGAAGACAGAAAATGTTGACTAATGTTAAAAGAAGCTAGTATAGGTAGAAGCAGAAAGTGGGGAGAAGACAGACATTAATTTGAAGGATGAGGACAAGGAAAGGCAAAGATTAATTTTTTAGGACAGGAAAATTTTGAGCAGTTTGTAGTTTCAGGGGAAAGAGCCCCTGGAATGAGAGAAACTGAAAATGTATGTATTCAAATTCTATTTCAAAGGTTTACCTGTCATATTTGACAGTGTCTCCAGTTCTTTGGCAGCAGAAGGTCCCAGAGCAATGGTGTGGATGATTGCACCACTTTGTTTTACATCCTCAAAGCATAAATTAATTTCGTTATCTTCCCCATCCGTTAATAGTATGATTTCAGAACCAGAAGTACTCTCGTTACTGTGGATAATTGCCTGATAGTGAAAACCCAGATTATTAATTAGATTATATCTAAATAAACTAAGAATAAACTTGTTCTTTGGTCTTGGAGAAGTCATTATGCATCAGAGTAGGCAAAGGAAAACTTTGTTTGTATTGTCATTCCAGGTTGAGTTGGTTTGAAAATGAGTGTAATGTACAATGGTCATGTAGGTTTCCAAAGGCAGAATGTTAACAGTGCTTTCACATATATGCAAACTACCCAAGAAAGAAAGATTAAAACACTTAGAACACTATCTAACTCACAGTAAATACTCAGTGAATGTTAGCTATTTTTATTATCTCAGGAGTTACTTGGGACGGAGGCAGATGACCCAGACAGTTTTAGAAGTTTGCAGACTAGACATTTGTAAAGCTGTGACTGAGGCCAGTGTGCAAAGTTAAATGATGTGACTTGTGCTTTTTAATGCATAAAAGCTAGTTGATAATTGAAGAATCTCAGGATTTCCTGGAAAAAAAATTCATGTGTCATGAAGAGTTCATGAATTTATCAAGTATTATAATTTGGAGGAGTATTTTCCTGATTTTTTTTACTAAGAGTAGTGACTAAGACAATTTACTCAGACAAATTGAGAATAAATTCTAGCTCTGCCATTTGCCAAGTAGAATAGCTAGTGTTTAGTCTGTCATTTATGTATATGAATATAATTTATATTTATAGTAGGGTTCTATAAATAGCTCAGATTCTTTACCAACTGAACTATCAGGGAAGCCCAATAAATAGCTCAATATAATGATTATTTTTTTTGAAATTCAGAGTAAGAAAGATCAGGTTTTGAATCATGGATTTGCCAATTACTGACTATATGATCTTGAGAAAGATATTTAATTACTCTGAAAATCAGTTTTTGTGTGCAAAATGGGGATGGTAATAGTGCCTGACTAAATATTAATGATAACAATAAAGTAAAATTATGGATGCAAAGCATTTAACATAGGCACTAATGTAATATGTGCTTAATAAATTTCAGACATTTTATTATGATTCTGTAGGTAAAAACATGGTTTCGTTATATAAGTAATTAAGAGGTTTTTACTTGTTTGAATGTATTGATGATATGATATAATATATTCAGCAATAGAGTCTGGTCAAAATGTTGTAAGAAATCTATCAAAGCATATTAAGGAAAACATATATGAATCAATGTGTTCAAACAGTATAACACATTCCCAAAATATAACACTCTCATATTTTAGAATTGAATAAACATATATAAGAATTATGATTTTTAATAGCAATCCTTTCTTGAGTACTTGTTTAATATTTTTATTGAATTATAGTTGATTTACAATGTCATATTAGTTTCAAGTGTACAACATACAAATTTTCTATTTTGTGAATTATATTCTAAAGTCATTACAAAATAATGACTATGTTTCCCTGTGCTGTACAAATGTATCCTTGTTGCTTATTTATTTTATACGTAGTAGTTTATATTTCTTAATACAATATCCTTATACTGCAGCCTCCTCTCTCTTCTCCCCACTGATTACCACTAGATTTTTCTCTATATCTGTGAGTCTGTTTTGTTATATACAGTTGTTTGTGTTATTTTTTAGATTCAGCATATAATTTATAACACAGTTTTTGTCTTTTTCTGTCTGACTTATTTACTAAGCGTAATACCCTGTAGGTCCATCCACATTGTTGAAAATGACAAAATCTCCTTTTTTTTTTTTTTTCTGAGTAATATTCTACTGTATATATGTATATACATACCTACGCACTGTGCTGTGCTGTGGTTAGTCACGTTTGCAACCCCATGGATGTAGCCTGCCATGCTCCTCTGTCCATGGGGATTCTCCAGGCAAGAATACTGAAGTGGGTTGTAATGCCCTTCTCCAGGGGATCTTCCCAACCCAAGGATTGAACCCAGGTCTCTTGCATTGCAGGTGGATTCTTTACTGTCTGAGCCACCAGGGAAACCCTGCATGCACTACATCCTCTTTATTCATTCATCTCTTGATGAACACTTGATTTGCTTCTATATCTTGGCTGTTTTAAATGATGCCGCTATGAACATTAGCGGAGCAATTATTAGTCTGACATAGTTCTCACAATTAAATGAAATAAGTACTATTATTTCTTTTTCCCCCAAAGAAGAAGAAATGCAAGAAGGCAGAGTGGTTGTCTGAGGATCATGACCTCAGGTGCCATCACTTCATGAAAAATAGAAGGGGAAAAAGTGGAAACAGTGACAGATTTTCTTTCTTGGGCTCCAAAATCACTGCAGACATTGACTGCAGTCATGAAATTAAAAGATGGTTGCTCCTTGGAAGGAAAGCTATGACAAGCCTAGACAATGTATTGAAAAGCAGAAACATCACTTTGCTGACAAAGCTATGATTTTTCCAGTAGTCATAGTCATGTACGAATGTGAGAGTTAGACCATAAAGAAGGCTGAATGCCAAAGAATTGATGCTTTCGAACTGTGGTGCAGGAGAAGACTCTTGAGAGAGTCTCTTGCACAGTAAGGAGATCAAACCAGTCAATCCTAAAGGAAATCAACCCTAGATATTCATTGGAAGGACTGATGCAGAAGCTGAAACTCCAATACCTTAGCCACCTCATGCCAAGAGCCGACTCATTGGAAAAGACCCCGATGCTAGGAAAAATTGAGGGCAGGAGGAGAAAAGGGTGGCAGAGGATGACATGGTTAGATAACATCACTGACTCAATGGACATGAGTTTGAGCAAACTCCGGGAGATAGTGAGGACAGAGGAGCCTGGCGTTCTGTAGTCCATGGGATTGCAAAGAGTTGGACATGACTTAGCAACTGAACAACAACAACTATTACTTTCCGTATTTCATTAATTGAAGAAACAGATTTTCTGAGTTGAATAACTCATCCAAGGTCCTTTTACTAGTGAATAATAGAACCACAATCTCAGGTGTGTCTGGGTCTGGAAGTTATGTGTTTTCTTAAATTGATAGGCTTTACAGCGAATATACATCACAAGGAAAGCCAGGAGATGACATTAACTAGTGGCCCAGATACAAGTAACAGTCTCCACTTTTTAGCTGAGGCAATGAGAGAATCAATGAAGGGAAGGAGATAGTTTTCTGTTTTTGTGACTGAAAGAATATAAATAAGCTAAAACAGGGCTGTCTTATGTTGGAAGAAATTCAGATGAGTACTGGATGCAGTTGAATATAGTGCTCAAAAGTTGCTTGCAAATTTTGATTTCACAATTTTTATTTCAATAAACTTCTACCCACATATCTTGAGTTTGGTACTATGCTTGAGGAACTACCTCTATTTTTGTGATTTTTATATGTCAATTTAATTTGATGAACTGAGGTTTTCTTTATCCATAATATAAAAATATTAGTAATCTCCCTCTTCTACAATCTCCTTAACTGCGTTATTTTTTTCCTCATAGTGATTCAGACTATGTAATGCTAAAGAAAAGAGGAGTTTCTCAGTAAAATCATGATGATTATGTGGTCACAGAATTTTTCTTCCCTTTAATCACTTCTCAGTGCAACTCAGTTTTTCAGGAGGATGGACAAAAGAAATTCTTCTAAAATTATTTAAATGAGAGACCTCTAAGCTCATGACACTTGTTCCAAGAGAGCTGGACAAAATCAAAAGGGACAATAAATGTGAATGATATCTAGAAAAGCATTTTTATTTTACCTGGAATCCTGCTTTGAGCCCCCTGCAAATTGAAGTTCCACCATTAGCTTCTTGAGGCAGATTTGCAGTGATCTTTTGGTAAACATTATCATCAGTTATTCTTGTTAGATGATTTTGGATTTCAGCAACACTGTCAAATGTAACCATCCCAACTAAAGATCCCTTTTCAATAATTTGAATCAAGTATAGTTCTGCTGCTTGATTCATTCGAAAGAGACGGTCTTCCTGTAAGAAAAAAGATGTCTGAACAATTCCTGAGTTTCTTCCAATCCTAACAGATTGGTGAAAGACAAAGTTTATGGGTCAGAGATCATGATAATAATTGATTACTGTATTTTAGAGTTTAGCTTCATTATATTAAAAAGAATATTCACAAAAAACTAAAAATTAGTATGCCTTACTTGGAAAAGTCTTTAAAAATTTATACCTTCTTTTTTAACAATAAGGAAATCATTTTAAGATGCACACAAAATTTTTTTTTGCATTTTTGATAATTTTTGATAAGAAGTTGAAAATCACAGAAATATCCAGTAATGGGAAGTTGACTAAATTATATTATGTGC
>SJYT01080166.1:42256-60622 GCA_006410635.1 Cephalophus harveyi | reverse complement strand
CTCAGTGATATTTTGTTATAGACCATGTACCAGCATTCCATTTTGACAAAAGTAGGCACAGCATCCTACCCATTTACCATCAGTTTCAACAAGAACAATGATGTTAGTTTGTATTTATTAATAGTTGTTGCTTGTGACCTTGAGCTAAAGATGATAATTCCTTACAGGCATGTGGAAATTGAATTAAGAGACACAGAGGAGTTGCTCCCTAATGGGTAGGGAAGATTCAACATTATTCTTAATATTTTCTTAAATTTCTTATGTATGCTACATATATACTTTTATAGACACACATGTATATTGCCTGTCTCTTATACACATCTTTGGGGAGTATATCAGGTATAGTAAGTAAAAAAAATCATATTATAAAAAATTATGTAAGATATCACATTTTTGAGGAGGAAAGACAAATACATGAACAGAAAAAAAATAGGAATGACATACTCAGTGGTGGAATTATGGGTGATTTTTGTCTTTTCTCTTTGTTCAGTTGTGTTATTTCCTGTTTGTTAGAACTAAAAGAATAGACATCATCCATGATACAATAACTTTAACATTTATTTTAGTATATTATCTTCTAGTGCTTGTCCACATAAAATTATCGTACTAAAATTTGTTAGAATAATAAAAATATTTTTTACTTAGCTTAGTAGAGCTGAACCTAAGATTAAATTGTATTTCTATTAGCTTAAATATCTTAATTAGGAGAGCTAACAGATAAATGTCTTACTGAAGACATGCTTCCAGATTTATCAAGTACCAAACAGACTACCCGCTGTTTGGACTTGAGCAAAGAAAATGTAGGATGAGTCGGTGGATTCATTTCTGTCATGGGAGATGTATTCTGAAAGTCAACAGAGTTCGTGATTACATCCCATGTACTTTTGCCATTGCACATTTTGTTTTGTAGGTTTGGAGCTTCTGTATTGTGTGTTTTTTCTGTACAAAATTCGGTCACCTGGAAAAAATCAATTGAAAGACAATAATAGGTCACTGATGAAGCATTCGGAGAAGGCAATAGCAAGCCACTCCAGTACTCTTGCCTAGAAAATCCCATGGATGGTGGAGCCTGGTAGGCTGCAGTCCATGGGGTCGCTAGGAGTCGGTCGTGAGTGAGCGACTTCACTTTCACTTTTCGCTTTCACACAATGGAGAAGGAAATGGCAACCCACTCCAGTGTTCTTGCCTGGAGAATCCCAGGGACGGGGGAGCCTGTTGGGCTGCCGTCTATGGGGTCGCACAGAGTCGGACACGACTGAAGCGACTTAGCAGCAGCAGCAGCAGCAGATGAAGCATTACCTTCCTTTCCAAACATATACTTGACTGTCTTATACGTCCTCCACAGATTTTATCTCCTGACAAGTAAAAATTATTTCATAATCTAACATTGTCACATCCATTTGTATACTTGAGTGGAGAGAAAGCAAAGTAAAACTGTCAGTATGCACTGGGAAAGTCATTTAGTGATTCTTTTAGGTATAGGTTGATCATAACACTGGGGGATGATGATGGCTGATACAATTGCTTAAGTTGTGGGAGTAATGAAATTTCAAGGAAGAATATAATGGACTTGAATATTCATTATTTCAGAGCATATTTCTCCTGGGTCTGAGCTTATGCTCTGGGTATAGATGCTATGCAGTATATTTAGTTTATGTTACAATAATTAGAAGGGAATATTATTACATACAAGACATATAGTTAAAGTACAGTATTTATCTCTGAGCCATATCTTATATAGTTAGTTGTGCTACATATTTTAATTGCATGGTTTTCTTTCTTCATTGTTATTTATTTTCCAGGTAGGCAGCATGAGTTATCTCCTCATAGGCAAATGCTTTGGAATTTATAGTTTGGTGCAGACAGTATATTTTCTAATTATCCTCTTGTGTTATGTGATCTGATATCTATTTGGATGCTCAATTCTTTGGCTACCTTTGTGGATCCAGATGTAACAGATTACAATGAAATATCTAGAATCACACTTCAAATACTCCCAGGAGGGAGCTTTATTAGGCTGGAAAACAATTTATACTTAAATATCTCATTGGATTTCTTTAGGAGTTTTAGAAGAAAATATAAAGTCTACATTTTTACTCAAGTCTTTTATTATTAATGCCCTAGATTTCACAATTTTAAATCTTATTGTAAATAATAGGCCTTTACAAACCTTTACCCTTAGAAGTCTATGTTATTAGTAATTTTATTTATGAAAACTTGCACCTTTTAAACCTAGAGGTTTAAAAGGTTTATTTTGATTAGTTGTTTTTGATAACTTCATAGGTTTCATATTTAAAAGTCTTTTTTATGTGTTTGGAAACTTTCATTAGGTAACTGTAATATGCTTACATTAATTAAGTTGAATTTACCCAGAGAAAGAGACAATTCACTATTATCCAAATATTTTATAGATTTAAAAAGTGAAAACTTTTAAGTTTATTTTGTACTCACCTTATGCTAAGTCTGTCTCTTATACACATCTTAGCCTACCTTTACCCTTAGAAGTCTATGTTATTAGTAATTTTATTTATGAAAACTTGCACCTTTTAAACCTAGAGGTTTAAAAGGTTTATTTTGATTAGTTGTTTTTGATAACTTCATAGGTTTCATATTTAAAAGTCTTTTTTATGTGTTTGGAAACTTTCATTAGGTAACTGTAATATGCTTACATTAATTAAGTTGAATTTACCCAGAGAAAGAGACAATTCACTATTATCCAAATATTTTATAGATTTAAAAAGTGAAAACTTTTAAGTTTATTTTGTACTCACCTTATGCTAAGTACTGTGATCATACTTTATTTATATTAATTCTTATAAAACTAACCACAGTAACACTGTAAAGTGAGTATTACAATTTCCATTTAAAAAGCTAGAGAATTAAAATCTTAGATTTAGCAATTTGCTCTTAGTGATACACCTTTAAAATGACAGACTGGAGTTTTATATCAGCTCTGTCTAACTCCAAGGCACCTGTTCTTCTCTTCTGAGCTTCATACATTTAACCAGATGTTTCAAGTCAAACATTAGCTTTGGAACTTGAATTATTGTGTTGTTATTTTTTAATTGGTCAGATTGGTGATTGTGAACCATTCCACTTTTGTTGTTCTGTAGAGACAGAGCCATTTATTTTTTCACAATATCACTTTACAAAACTTAGTGTACTTTAGTGTGGAGGTAATGGAAAACAGAGACTGTCAGTACTTTCCAAAGCTACAGAATGAATTAGTTTGGAAAAGTAGTATGAATTGAATAACACTTAGAAGAAAAAATTAAAAGTAAAGTTGCAGCTCTAGACATAAATCCACAGAAGTCAATTGAGGAAAGCAATGTTATAAGAAATTCTGTGATGCTAATGAGAAGGATACAGTCTACCTCGGAAGGAAAGACAAAACAAAAGAAAACAGAATAGTGAGAAAGGGCGGAATAATTTCCAGATACACACTGACAGGGCTGGATACACAGGACTGAATAAAATAGCTGTTAATTAACTGTCTTAGGAACTTTTCTTATTTCTATTGGTATAGATAATTCAGCTTCCTTAATTAATTTTTCCCAAAGACTTCCTTTGTGAGACTAGAAAAAGAAGGTACTTACAGAATGGAGACTTTGCATAAACATAATGGATTCCTTTGCAGTCTGGGATTTTTCTGGGATAAATGTACGTTTTGCTTCATATAGCCCTGTCTGTGAGTCACGTCTGCATGGCCTTGTTATACAGCTGCCTCCCTGGCATTTCTTGAAAACTACATTAGTACCAGTAATATGAGTTGAACATCTATGGTGAAAGAATTAGATTACATTTATATATGAAGGCCAGATAAATTATAAATAAATATTAATATCCTGAAATCATTCACTCAGTGATATTTTGTTATAGACCATGTACCAGCATTCCATTTTGACAAAAGTAGGCACAGCATCCTACCCATTTACCATCAGTTTCAACAAGAACAATGATGTTAGTTTGTATTTATTAATAGTTGTTGCTTGTGACCTTGAGCTAAAGATGATAATTCCTTACAGGCATGTGGAAATTGAATTAAGAGACACAGAGGAGTTGCTCCCTAATGGGTAGGGAAGATTCAACATTATTCTTAATATTTTCTTAAATTTCTTATGTATGCTACATATATACTTTTATAGACACACATGTATATTGCTATATAAGTGTTTACATATACACATATATAAATACAAATATTATGTATATTTGTATGTGAGAGAAGCCCATGCACATTGCTTTGGGAACAGTCTCAAGGATATATAACCCCAAGTGGATGGAGAGGAAAGACACTTACGGAAGAAGCATTTAAACAGCCTTAAAGGATGAGCAAGTATTGTCTGAATAAGGGAGGTGTGCTGGGAGGAGTTGCATGGGAAGAGGTGAGACTAATAACTGTCCTGGGTTAAAAGCCTAGGCTATGAAAGATTCTAGGTGGCTTAGTACACATAAAGCAAACAACACAAAGGCATTTTTCTACCACACCTCTTTTTTCTAATTTTTATTCTAAAGACATTTCCTATTACACTGATTTCAATTGTTCTTTCATACTCATTAACTACTCCATGTGCCTGATAGTTTTAATTTAAATATCTCATCTATTCATAAATAGGCCCTATCTAAATCTGCCCAGTTTTTTCTGTAAAATATCAGTTTTCTCAGTTATAAAAAGTACTTCTTTTCTTTAAGCTCAAGATTAAATGAAAAATGAAATATATTTAACAGGAGGTTGTAACAGTTTAGTTAATTTCAACGAAACAGATTCACATTGAAAAACTATGAATCAAATGGAATGAAAAATTGGGTAGGAAGTTGAACTCTAATTCTCAGATCTTAAGGTTTAGGTTACAACTTTTTTCTTTCTTTTTCTCCTGATAATTTGTTTTTCAGTTGCTAACTCAGGTTCAACTCTTTGCAACCTCATGGACTGCAGCACACTAGACTTACCTGTCCTTCACCATATCCCAGAGATTGCTCAAATTCATGTCCATTGAGTTGGTGATGCCACCCAACTATCTCATCCTCTGTTGCCTCCTTCTCCTGCCCTCAATCTTTACCAGCATCTGGGTCTTTTCCAGTGAGTTGGCTCTTCACATTAGGTGGCCAAAGTACTGGAGCTTCAGCTTCAGCATTAGTTCTTCCAATGAATATTCAGGACTGATTTCCTTTAGGATTGACTGGTTGGATCTTCTTGCTGTCCAAGGGACTCTTAAAAGTTTTCTCCAGCACCGCAATTCGAAAGCATCAATTCTTCGGCATCTTTTTTATGGTCCAACTTTCACATCCATAAAGATCCCATAGCATCTATACCCATGACTACTGGAAAAACAGTAGCTTAGACTATATAAACCTTTGTTGGCAAAATTATGTCTCTGCTTTTTAATATGCCGCCTAGGTTTGTCATAGCTTTTCTTCCAAGGAGCTAACATCTTTTAATTTCATGGCTGCAGTCACTGTCCACAATGATTTTGGAGCCCAAGAAAGTAAAAATTGCCACTGTTTTCACTTTTTCCCCATCTATTTGCCATGAAGTGATGAAACTAGATACCATGATCTTATTTTTTTGAATGTTGAGTTTTAAGCCAGCTTTTTCACTTTCCTCTTTCACTCTTATCAAGAGATTCTTTAGTTCCTCTTTGTTTTCTGCCATTAGAGTTGTATCATCTGTGTATCTCAGGTTGCTGATTTCTTCTGAAAATCTTGATTTCAGCTTGTGATACATCCAGCCTGACATTTTGCATGATGTACTCTGCATAGAAGTTAAATAAGCAGGGTGACAATATATAGCCTTGACTTACTCCTTTCCCACCGTTGAACCAGTTAGTTGTTCCATGTCATGTTCTAATTGTTGCTTCTTAATCAACATATAGGTTGCTCAGGAGCCAGGTAAGGTGCTCTGGTGTTCTTTTCTCTTTAAGAATATGTCACAGTTTGTTGTGATCCACACAGTCAAAGCCTTTAGCATAGTCGATGAAACAGAAGGGGATGTTTTCCTGGAATTCCCTTACTTTCTCTAGGATCCACCGAATGTTGGCAATTTGATCTGTTTCCTCTGCCTTTTCTAAATCCAGCTTGTACATCTGGAAGTTCTTGGTTCATATCCTGCTGAAGCCTAGCTTGAAGGATTTTGAGCATAACCTTACTAGCATGCAAAATGAGTGCAATTGTACAGTAGTTTGAACATTCTTTGGCACTGCCCTTCTTTGGAATTGGAATGAAAACTGACCTTTCCCAGTCCTGTGGCCACTGCTGAGTTTTTCAAATTTGCTGGCATATTGAGTGCAACACTTTGACTGCATCATCCTTTAGGATTTGAAATAGCTCAGCTGGAATTCCATCACCTCCTCTGGCTTTGTTTGTAGTGATACTTTCTAAGGCCCACTTGACTTCACAATCCAGAATGTCTGTTTCATGGTGAGTGGCCACACCATTGTCGTTATCCCAATCATTAAGATTTTTTTGTGTGTAGTTGTTCTCTGTATTCTTGCCACTTCTTAATCTCATCTGCCTCTGTTAGGTCAATTACCATTTCTGTTGTTTATCATGCCCATCCTTGCATGAAATATTCCCTTGATATCTCCAGTTTTCTTGCAGAGATCTCCAGTCTTTCCCACTCTATTGTTTTCCTCTACTTCTTTGCATTGTTCATTGAAGAAGGCCTTCTTAGCTCTCCTTGCTATTTCCTGGAACTCTGCATTCAGTTGGGTATATCTTTCCCTTTCTCCCTTGCTTTTCACTTCTCTTCTTTCCTCAGCTATTTAATACAACCCCATGGACAATGAAATTTTTCCCAAATTTTGGTTGATCTTCATTCCAAAGTGTAATACACGGAAGTTGTTCAGCATATTTATAGTGCAACAGGTTGGATTTTGCCATTAATTGGGCAAGCACTCAGCCACTGAGATAACCTTTGTTGGCCTAGTATAGAAAATTAAAAAGTCATAAATGAAAAATTAGAAAAGATTTGTTCAATAGGATGATACCTTGTAGCTTCAATAGTGTTCTTTCTGGAAATATAGAATGGCCTGTCCACATTATACTCATCAAATATTCCCCAGCGGAGATGGGCCCACTCATGGACAAATATTCTGCCTATGAGAGAATATTGCCACTTATAAATTTGCATTTACATTATAGATATCCCTGCTTTTTGAAGGTTCATTTAAACCACTTCACTTTTATAAAGAACCCATCTTAGTACCTGTTTTCACTAATGGAAAGAAATTCAAAGAGGATTTTTGCTTTTATGAAAAAAGTCCAAAAGCTAAAATAGTATTCAGCATTTGTTTTGCAGCCAGCAGTTTTACAACAGCACACAAACAGAGCAGGAAGAGCGGCATCATCAAGCTTCTCTGTGCCTAGCATCTCAGTATCAAACCCTATAGATTTGAACTCTGTGAGCATCTGTGCTATATCTTGACATATTTTGTGCATACTGTTAGCAAGATGTGTCCTCAGGTAATTGCTTCTTGCTGTATACCATTTTGACTTATGAAAGATTGCGTAGGAATACTTCTTTCGGATAGTGGGGAATTCTGTGTTTAAATCCAATCTCCTTATATTTTAAGTCTCCCTTTCCCACATAATCAATCTAATTCAGTCAAGGAAATCTAGAAATTGACAACCTTCATTGGCCCAAAGAAGTTAAACTGGGTTGGTATCAATAAATGGCTTTTTAAAATTAATTTTCTTGTTTAACACACATAGAAAAAGAAATATAATTAGTTGAACATAACCAATAAATTTCCAAACAAAGGTATTTTTTCCTTTAAAAATTAAAAAATACATTAATCACAATGTTACATTTGTTTCCAGTGGAAATAAAAATAGAAGTATAAAATAGACAACCCTACCTCGGGACCCATAGATCTGGAAATTATTAGTCAACAAGAAGTTTGGAGTAAAATGTATATATTTTCCTTTTTCTCCACACCTTCCATATTGAAGTGTATAGGGATCATCTCCATATTTTAGATAAGGATTAGCAACTATGACATCTGCCTAAAAAGGAGAACAAACCAAAACAGACCCCAAGAGCAATAGAAATAAGGAATTTTTCATCTAAAATAAGACCAGCAAAATTGCTAATTTAAATAGTAGTCATTAGTAATTACTAAAAAATTATGAGTATTAATTTTTAAAAATCACAGGGAGCAAGAAATAGTTTTACCTGGTCATATGATTCTTGTTTTGGTATGAAGTACTCAGATTTTGATTTCCAGGTCATTGGAATTAAAATGCTCACATTCCTGAAATAAACTCTTCGTTTGGTGGCATAAAACAAGTAAGCAGAAGCTTCAGTTACCATTTCCTGACAAAATTAAATTGTAGTGACATTTGATTGTAATTACCTTGTAGTAACAATTTCACAATGAACTTGAGAGTATACATACAAACAATAAGCACCTTTCCCCAAATATTTTGTCAAAGAATAACTGAAAAATAGATTATATTTTACTGTATCTCTCTAGTCTGTAGACTCTCATTTTTATATACTTAGAAATTAATTCTTTAGTTTTTACCTATCCATATCTGCATTCAGCATAATGAGTTGGAGCTGAGAGTGAGGGTGTTAGGTGAGATATAAAGGTGATTAAGACTCGGAGTCTGTTAGCAAGTTGCTTATTGAACTAAATAGAAATGCTTAAAATTGGGCTGGAAGTTTGAAGTTGGGTAGATTTTAGATTGCTGTTAATTGAAAAAACTATTTTGCTAGATTCATTTTGAGTTATCTTCTAATATGGAATGTGCTCATAAAATGCAAAGTTTTATCAAGCAGTAATTTTCTAAAAATATATAGGTTATTGGCTTCAAATTCTGTTTTTGCTACTTATTATATGACTATACAAATCACTTAACTTCTCTCAATTTATACAAGGGTAGTTAGTAATCTAAGAATTTCAAAATTTTCAGAATTGAACAAATATGAAAAATGAAAAATATTTTTTAAAATGTATAAGATAATGAGCTCTAGAGAAAAGGTCTTTATTTTAGCTTACTGTGTTGAAAAAACATTAGTAGTTTGACTTTTATAATTCATTAGGGACTGACTAATGCTACTAATACATGATACATAATATTTACACTAAGCAGATATTAATCTTGACAGTTTAGATACATGTCATATAAATGATGAGTATTGTCAAAGCAGTTTTAGAAAGTTATAAGTCTGTGTGAATGTTTATGACTAAGCAACATGAGTTGAAAATACTTAATGAAATAAAAATAAGTGAATAAATTTTTATCTCACCTTTAGGTTTTCAATGAGTTTTTCATCTTCTGGCACACTGGGGTTAATTGCAATGACAATGCCATCATAACCATTGTTAATCAAATTTACCATTGAACTTTTCATTCCAGGCAAGAGATGCAAAGTTAGGAACAGAATAACATTCAGACTGAGCACCATTTTTGTGCGTGTTACAATAAACCTATTGGAAATGTAAGGAGAGTATTTGTGTATCTGTTAACTCAGAGATATGACTCTAGGCCCAAATGTTTGCATAAATATATTACTAAAATACCTCCATGAACTTCCTTATCTTTTATTTTAAAGAGTTCTTTAATTGTTAAGTAGCAATTAACAATTGCTAAGTCCCTAATGGGGACTATGCTGAACATCTATGGATGATTGTTTGTGTAGTCATCATCCTTATCATAGTCGTCATTCACTGTCTTTATTGTCATCACCATCAAATAGCATTAGACATTTTCCCGTCCTGGGATCTGTTACAGAAAAGTGCTCTGTGGAAGGATAAGAAACTGAAATGAAAAGCACCATTTTGAAATGAAAATAACAGATGAAAAAGACATATTTAAAAAACAAAACAAAAATGAATAAATGAACTAGAGTATGAATGGCAGTGAATTAGGATTTCTATTCTTCTTTTAGATGGGATTCATATAAGCACAGTGGTTGGAAATAGCTGTGGGTCAAGAGGGAAATGGGTTTTTTTGTTACTTTCTGTGATGACTATTTGTGTAGCTCAGTTTTCAAATAGCACTGAATACTTTTAATTCTTCGTATAACTTGAAAACTTAATATGCTTTAGTTAGATTTCTTTTTTGGATTGAACACAAATCTGCCAATATTCCTTAGCTGGAAATAGTTGTACACATAGCACTGTGAGCTGGCTTCAGAGTCAGATGAATCTAAACCTGACCCTTGCTTTAGGCATTTAGCAGTCATGTGAGTTATAGTTGATGTACAATATCATGTAAGCTTCAGGTATATAGCATAGTGATTCATAATTTTTAAAGATTATATTACATTTATGGTTATAAAATATTTTATGCATTCCCTTTGTCGTACAATATATCCTTGTAGCTTGTTTATTTTGTACATAGAAGTTTATACCTCTATTCTGTGGAAAGATTTATAGTCTGCTGAAACACTTTCATTTTTAGGCCCAGAGGACTGACCAGTAAAATAACCAGTCTATACTTTAAGCAAGAAATAAAGAAGGTTATTATGTTAGTAGTAAGTTACAGTATGAGGACAAGTAACATAGAGATAGTTATATATGCGTGTATATATATCCTTGTAGCTTATTTATTTTATATAGTCATTTGTATCTCTGTTCTGCCAAAAGACTTATGATCTGCTGAAACACTTTCAGGTTCAGAAGACTGACCAGTAAAATAACCACTCTACTCTTAAATAAGCAGGAAATAAGGAAGGTTATTAGGTTAGTAATGTTACAGTATGAGGACAAGTAATATAGAGATAATTATATATACATGTGTACATCGCCAGGGGGCTTCCCTGGTGGCTCAGATGGTAAAGAAAATGCCTGCAATGCAGGAGACCTGGGTTCGATCCCTCGGTTGGGAAGTTTCCTGGAGAAAGGAATGGCAACTCACTCCGGTGTTCTTGCCTAGAGAATTTCATGGAACCTGGCAGGCTCCAGTCCATGGCATTGCAGAGAGTCAGACACGACCAAGCGACTAACACACACTCATATACATTGCCACAAGAAATGTGTGTGTGTGTGTGTGTAAATATATATATATATACACACATACATACATACATCACCAAATTAGAAAAGCTTCTACATCTAGATCCAGTTTGGAGTGCTAATTGGAAGATCCACAAGTAGTATAGCAAGAAACAAATATATACATCACCAAACTGGGGACATACCTACATCCAGATTCATGCAATGCTGGAAGACCCTGGAATAGCACTCTGGAGTCCTTAATTGAGAAGTCCCAGGCAGTGTGTCCACCCACACGTGAGACTTCAAGGTGCCGTCCAAAGGAGTCCTGCTTTTATTGCCAAACTGCAAGCTGATAATCATCATGTAAATATGCAGTTCTGACTAATAAGCTAAATGCTGGTATCACTAGTCATGTCTCAGAATGTTCACTAATCCCTGGGAGCTGGCCAGATTCTCAAGGCTCAGGAAACTTCGTGACTCATTCCATTCCTTGTGACTTATTCCCTTCCTTATCTGTTAGTTCCCCAAAACTACTTTCACCATTTCTGCTGATTTGCAGCTTGTTATGTAACTCCTTTCGGGGTCTCTGTTCAGTCAAAGGCCTATCATTTCCTCTGAAGTCTGCACAAGACTACCTCTATTACTTTCCCCAACATTCAGCCTCAGCATTGTTTAGACTGAAGAGCATAAGAATAAGGAAAGGTCTCTCTAGCAGTTTTCCTAATGCATTAAGATAGATAACATTTCCATATGGTTAATAAGAACAATACAATCAAGATTATCAACAGTGGGTTAAACAATGCAGAAAACAACTTGGCTCAGTGGGAGACTGAGAAAAGAAAATGTCCCACCGAGAATGAGAAGTATGCTTTTGGACATTAATACCTAATTAATTTGTTAGCTGCAGTAACAGTAACAATAAAATGTTCTAATAAAGTACAGTGATGCTTATTTATAAATTCTTTTTATAAACCTGTAATTCTTTTGCTTCTTCTAAGATTTTATGTAGGAGTTCTAATGGTAAGCTAATACTGGGGACAGGTAAAGTAGGAATTAATGTTTGAGTCCACAACAATTGTTCTTTTACAGGAGACAATAGTATGTGGTTCCTTTCTTATATAAATGATCTATATGTGCTAAACATCCTGAAAATGGAACTTCTAGCTGATAATTAGAGGTTGTGTTTAAATAATTGATTATAACACAAATAAATTGGAAAGTGACTTCAAGAAGTATATTATAAGATTGAGGAAAAATAGTCCATTTGATCAAGTTTTCTAATAAGTAGGATTCCCAGATATAAGAAGTCTGGCCACAAAGTAGCCCCTTGGCAGCTTTCTCATAGTCTGTTAATCAGTGGGTGTGGTTACTGAAATCAAACAGTTTTCTCTGAAATGGGGTAACCAAAATTCTTTTCCAAAGGCAATGGTACATTATAATGCAATATAGTCCCAATGTACCAAGCTTTCTCATGTCTAGCTTTTCCTTCAGAGATTAATATATAATGATCTTTAGATATTCGTTCTTTAAATATTTGTCTTTAAGAATATACATTGGTAGACATTAGTATTTCTTGGGCTTTATCCTTTTGAACAAGGTAATACAATGCTTGATTAGAATACATAGTCCATTTAAACTTTTAAATTATATGTACAGTTTGATCTAATCTATTAATGAAGCATTGAACAATTGTAAGAAACTTTTATCATAATCTTAACTGAGCTACTATGGTTTGAAAGTAGTAGGTATCCATTTAGTATTAATAATTAAAGCTTGGGCTATATCTTTATCAGTGTGTTATAACCTAGATGCTAAAATCTCTACATTCATAGAATCCACTAAACCTATCACAGTGCCAGCGCCATGGTATAAAATATCATACCATGCTCATTTTATTTGCATTTAGATTGAATGGGAAAGGTTATATTAAAATGTAGTATTAATTTCTGGTAATGATGGCCTACCTGGGTACATGATTGAGGAATCTTAACAAATGAATGAAATAAAACATCAGATGAGAATCTAAGACAGTGACAAGATCCGTCAAGGTGCCTCTTCCATTACTCTGTGAGTTATTAAACAGTATTAACGAGAAAACTTGTGTTAAAGGTAACTTTTGTGTAATATTTCCATTGTATAGATGTAGAATAGTAGCATTTTTACAGGAATTCATAATACTTTATTGGGAAGATTCACTGGAGGAGAGCATGGCAACCCACTCCAGTATTCTTGCCTTGAGAATCCCCATGGACAGAAGAGCCAGACAGGCTACCGTCTATGGGGTTGCAAAGAGTTGGACACAACTGAGCAACTAAGCACAGCACATAATACTTTGTACTCATTGTTCAACAGTATTGTTGGAAGAAATTTCTGATATACTATAGCATATTATGGGCTTCCCAGGTGGCACTAGTGGTAAAGAACCCCCTGCCAATTCAGGAGTCATAAAAGATGCAGGTTTGATCCCTGGTTCAGGAAGATCTCCTGGAGGAGGGCATGGCAACCCACTCCAGTATTCTTGCCTGGAGAATCCCATGGACAGAGGAGCCTGATGGGCTACAGTCCATTTAGTCACAGAATCAGACACGACTTTTGTCATAGCTTTCCTTCCAAGTGGAAAGCATCTTTTTTTTTGTGGCTTCTGACATTGTCCACAATGATTTTGGAGCCCAAGAAAATAAAATATGCCACTGTTTTCACTTTTTTCCCGTCTATTTCCCATGATGTTATGGGACTGGATTCCATGATCTTAGTTTTTTGAATATTGAGTTTTAGGCAAGCTTTTTCATTCTCCTATTTCACCTTTATCAAGAGGCTCTTTAGTTCCTCTTCATTTTCTTCCATTAGGGTGGTATCATCTGCATATCTGAGGTTGTTGATATTTCTCCCCAAAATTTTGATTCCAGCTTGTGCTTCATCCAGCCCGGCATTTCACATGATGAACTTTGCATGTAAATTAAATAAGCAGGTTGACAACATAAAGCCTTGACGAACTCCTTTTCCTATTTGGAACCAGTCTGTAGTTCCATGTCGAGTTCTAACTTTTGCTTCTTGACCTGCATACAGGTTTCCCAGGAGGCAGGTAAGTTGGTCTGGTATTCCCATGAGGGTACTCTTTCTGCCCCCTTCTGATGCCTATGTCAGAAGCTTTCTTGATCTCCTTTATACTTTAATAAAACGTTATTACACAAAAGCTCTGAGCGATCAAGCCTCGTCTCTGGCTCGGGATTGAATTCTTCTCCTCCAGAGGCCAAGAATCCCGGCTTTTCATAGTTCAACGACAACCTTTCATCACCTGTGGGTACAGTACACTGGTTCAGAGATTTATGAACCATCACAACCTCACACACCCACTTATGCTACAGTCCAACCATTATTAGATGTCATAGTTAACAGAATTTCAGTTTTGTTCAGATGTTTTCAATTTTCACGTGACTGGAATAAAAGTCACACCTATAATAAGCTCAGGGGTAAATCCAGGTTGATCTAAGCCCATAGTCTTCAAGTGTGTTTTGCAGACCCATGAACCATGAACTTCTTGATGTTCAAGCTGGTTTTAGAAAAAGCAGAGGAACCAGAGATCAAATTGCCAACACCCACTGGATCATGGAAAAAGCAAGAGAGTTCCAGAAAAACATCTATTTCTGCTTTATTGACTATGCCAAAGCCTTTGACTGTGTGGATCACAATAAACTGAAAGAGATGGGAATACCAGACCACCTGATCTGCCTCTTGAGAAATCTGTATGTAGGTCAGGAAGCAACAGTTAGAACTGGACATGGAACAACAGACTGGTTCCAAATAGGAAAAGGAGTATGTCAAGGCTGTATATTGTCACCCTGCTTATTTAACTTCTCTGCAGAGAACATCATGAGAAATGCTGGACTTGAAGAAGTGCAAGCTGGAATCAAGATTGCTGGGAGAAATATCAATAACCTCAGATATGCAGGTGATACCACCCTTATGGCAGAAAGTGAAGAGGAACTCAAAAGCCTCTTGATGAAAGTGAAAGAGGAGAGTGAAAAAGTTGGCTTAAAGCTCAACATTCAGAAAACAAAGATCATGGCATCCGGTCCCATCACTTCATGGGAAATAGATGGGTAACAGTGGAAACAGTGTCAGACTTTATTTTTTNCATTCAGAAAACAAAGATCATGGTATCTGGTCCCATCACTTCATGGGAAATAGATGGGGAAACAGTGGAAACAGTGGCTGACTTTATTTTCGGGGGCTCCAAAATCACTGCAGATGGTGATTGCAGCCATGAAATTAAAAGACGCTTACTCCTTGGAAGGAAAGCATATGCAACCTAATATGCAACCTAGACAGCATATTAAAAAGCAGAGATATTGCTTTGTCAACAAAGGTCCATCTAGTCAAGGCTATGGTTTTTCCAGTAGTCATGTATGAATGTGATAGTTGGACTATAAAGAAAGCTGAGTGCCAAAGAATTGATGCTTTTAAACTGTGGTGTTGGAGAAAACTCTTGAGAGTCCCTTGGACTGCAAGGAGATCCAACAAGTCCATCCTAAAGGAAATCAGTCCTGAATATTCATTGGAAGGACTGATGTTGAAGCTGAAACTCCAATACTTTGGCCACCTGATGCAAAGAGTTGACTCATTTGAAAAGACCCTGATGGTGGAAAAGATTGAGGGCAGGAGGAGAAGGGGACAACAGAGAATGAGATGATTGTATGGCATGACCGACTCAATGGACATGGGTTTTGGTAGACTCTGGGAGTTGGTGATGGACAGGGAGGCCTGGCATGCTGCAGTTCATGGGGTCACAGAGAGTCGGACACGACTGAGTGACTGAACTGAACTGAACTGAGACAATGTCAAGAGTACTAATGTTTGTCCCAGAATGAGAAGAAAGAGGCAGAATAGAATAATGGCTGAAAACATCCCTAACCTGAGGAAAGAAACACATCCAGGTCCAGGAAGCAAAGAGTTTCAAACAAGACGAACCCAAAGAAGTGAAGTGAAGTGAAAGTTGTTCAGTCACGTCTGACTCTTTGCGAACCTCATGAACTATACAGTTCATGGAATTCCCCAGCCCAGAATACTGGAGTGGGTAGCCTTTCCCTTCTCCAGGAGATCTTCCCAACCCAGGGATAGAACCCAGGTCTCCCACATTGCAGGCAGATTCTTTACCAGNACCCAAAGAAGTGAAGTGAAGTGAAAGTTGTTCAGTCACGTCTGACTCTTTGCGAACCTCATGAACTATACAGTTCATGGAATTCCCCAGCCCAGAATACTGGAGTGGGTAGCCTTTCCCTTCTCCAGGAGATCTTCCCAACCCAGGGATAGAACCCAGGTCTCCCACATTGCAGGCAGATTCTTTACCAGTTGAGTCACAAGGGAAGCCCAAGAATACTGGAGTGGGTAGCCTATCCCTTCTCCAACAGATCTTCCTGATCCAGAAATCAAACCACGGTTCCTGTATTGCAAGTGGATTCTTTACCATCTGAGCTATCAGGGAAGCCTGAACCCAGAGAGACCCACACCAAGACATATCATAATTAAAATGGCAAAAGTTAAAGAGAGAAATTTCATATCAAAAAGAGGAAAACAGTCACATAAAAGGGAACTTTTCAGCAGAAACTTGAAGGCCAGAAAGGTGTGGGATGATATATTTAAAGATCTGAAAGGAAAAACTCTACAACCAAGTATACTCTACTTGACAAGAATATCATTCAGAATTTAAGGAGAAGTTGAATTTCTCAAAAAACTAAGAGATCATCACCACTAAACTGATTTTGCACAAACCATTAAAGACTCTTCTTTAAGAAAAAGAAGGGTTATAATAAGAAATAAGAGGAAAATACATGAAGGAAATAAATCTCCTTGGTAAAGGTAAATATATAGTTTAGGCCATGGATCAACCACTTAAAAGTTAGTACTGCAAAGGTTAAACATCAGTAAAATAAACTATAAAAAACAGTTAAGGAATACAGATAAAGATGTAAAATATGACAGTAAATATAAAAAGTGGGGGAAGATTAAAATGTATACCATCCCACCCTCGCCCTCTCCCACAGCTGTCTCTTATACACATCTTATAAATGATCCTTACAATAACCACAAACAAGAGAAAATGAAATAAAACAAAAAATTACATTGAATACACCAAAAAACAAAAAGAAAAGAACCTAAATATGATGCTAAAAAATTTACATCAAGCCACAATGGAAAAGACTAGAAGAAGAAGGAAAGAACAGATAAGAACTACAAAAACAAGCAGAAAAACAAGAAATGAAATGGCAGTAATTACATACCTATCAATAATCACTTTAAATATAGTTCAACTAATTGTTTCAATCAAAAGACATAGGGTAGCTGAATGGATAAAAAATGAAGCTCCATCTATTTGCTGCCTGTAAAAGACTCACTTCAGAGCTATATTCACACACAAAGTGAGGGAATATTAAAGGGTTTCCATGCAAATGGAAATAACAAAAAAGTTGAGGTGGCAATATTCATATCAGACAAAATAGACTTTAAAACAAAGTCTATAACAAATGATAAAGCAGAGTGTTATATAATAATAAAAGGATCAATACAAGAAGAGAATATATGTGCAGTTAACATGGGAGCACCTAAGTATATAAAGCAAATATTAACAGAAACAAAAAAGAAATTGACAGCAGTACAATAATAGGAAACTTTAATACGCCACTTATATTTCGGAGAAGGCAAAGGCACCCCACTCCAGTACTCTTGCCTGGAAAATCCCAAGGACGGAGGAGCCTGGTAGGCTGCGGTCCATGGGGTCGCTAAGAGTCGGACACGACTGAGCGACTTCACTGTCACTGTCACTGTTATATCAATGGATAGATCATCCAGACAAAAAATCAATAATGAAACTATGATCTTAAATGATATATTAGACCAAATATCTTAATATATATAGAGAGAATATTCTACCCCAAAGTAACAGGATACACAGACTTTTTAAGTGCACATGGAACTCTCTCTAGGATAGATCATGTGCTAGGCCACAGAACAAGTCTCAATAAATTTAAGAAGATTGGAATCATATCAAATATCTTTTCCAACCATAATGGCATGAAACTAGAAATCAATTTCAGGAACAAAACTGAAAAAAACCACACACACATGGAGACTAAACAACATGCTACTAAAAAACCAGTGGGCCAAAGAAAATATCAGAAAAGATATCAAAGTATACCTTGAGACTAAAGAAAAATAGAGACACAACTTTCCAAAATCTATGGGACAAAGCAAAAGCAGTCTTCTGTTTATTTCAGTCGCTCAGTCGTGTCCGACTCTGTGACCCCATGAATCGCAGCATGCCAGGCCTCCCTGTTCATTACCATCTCTCGGAGTTCACTCAGACTTCACGTCCATCGAGTCCGTGATGCCATCCAGCCATCTCATCCTCGGTCGTCCCCTTCTC
>SJYT01080166.1:21516-41974 GCA_006410635.1 Cephalophus harveyi | reverse complement strand
TGATCTCCTTCAGAATGGACTGGTTGGATCTCCTTGCAGTCCAAGGGACTCTCAAGAGTCTTCTCCAACACCACAGTTCAAAGGCATCAATTCTTCGGCGCTCAGCCTTCTTCACAGTCCAACTCTCACATCCACACATGACCACAGGAAAAACCATAGCCTTGACTAGACGGACCTTAGTCGGCAAAATAATTAAGCAAGCAATTTATAGTGATACAGGCCTGCCTCAAGAAACAAGAAAAATCTCACATAAATGACCTAACTTTTCTCCTAAAGAAATTAGAAAAAAAATGTATTTTTGTAACATTTTGCTCCATTTGCTTTATTTGCTCTTTTTTAAATCTCTCTAGTTCTGTCTCTCATAATTTATTATCATATTTAAATATGTTAGTGCTCCAATAGTCCCATATTTGGCCAGTGAGAGCACTTCAAGGTGGCACTTGCTTCCTTTCATCATGTTCCCAGCACTTCTTTAAGCAGTTCCTTAATTTCTGGCAAAGCAAGACATTCCAGACTCACCCACACTATTCCAAGCCTGAAATCAGCCACTTCTGCAGAGTAGTCCTTTTTCCTTTTAATGAGGGAACTAAATCTCTACTTTATAATCAGTTGATGTTTTAAGAGTATAAATGTGTATTAGAGATCACATGGTCATTCTTTAGATGGATAAAGTCACTTTACCCAGAAAGTTCCAGAAAATTGCATAAACAGCGATTAGGGAACAGAATCAGGAGTAAAGTCAGATCTTATAACTCACAAATATCCATTCTTTCTATTTTATAACTTTTCAACCTGCATACAGTACTCAACAATAACATATGTTAGGTTTCATGTTGTTGATTTTTTTTTCCTTGGTCATTTCAACATCCTGAGATGTCTATTTATTAACCAGTCTCTTCACTGTATACTCAGTCCTCACTCAAATACTTTAAAAGTAAGTTTCTGTGCTGAGATTGGGTCTATTTCATGGGAGATTTCTTGGACTGAATTATAAATCTTTGAATAATGAGATTTTTAATGAAACCAGGGCTAGCACATCATTAACTGTGGAGAGAGAACGTTACTGCTATAATCACTATTCGGGGGGAACTTAATGGAAAAATACAGAATATTGGAAATGGTTTCTTATTATTATTTAATTTTTCAAAAACCCCATCATTTATGCCACATTTTAAATGAGGTGGAATAGTTTTTAAAGATGCTATAGAGATCATCATGAAAGCACTGAGAAGCCAAATATAGTGAGGGTAGAGTGAGAGAGGAAGAACAGGAGGAAAAAAAGAATGACTAAACTTGATGTGAATACAGGTGCTGGCCCCACACATCAGCTTAGCCCATCGTCAACAATCCATTGGGAAACATAATGTGAAAGTTAAAATGGGATGGAGATAGGTGTGTTGACAGTTCTGCATCCACAATATCCATCCATCCCAAGGCACCATCTGTTACATCTTCAGTCTTTTTGTAAGTATCCACAATAGAGGTAAATTAAGCAAATGAGCAAGCTAAAATGGCAGTTCCCAGGAAGGAGGAAAAGTTAACAGAGATACGGCAATGCGGTGTCGAAGGAGCGAAGGCTAAAGGCCCGAGTCACAGAGTGAATGGGCGTTGGGTGGGAGCATGGAAAGCCAGGAAGGCTAATGGCTTTATGGTGGCTCATAGTTTTTGGAGCTGCTGATGGCCGACAAAAAATGCCTCTGATTTCCTTATTAAGGAGAAAGAAGGATGCACAGATAGTCTTGGACACCCTCTGAAAGGAAAAGAAGCCGAAGTGGCACAGCCACAATGATGCCTTCATTCACAAATCCCCTAAGAGTAGCGTTCCCTTGAACAAAGTTGGCTGAGGCTCCTGGGGAAGCTCCAGGCTCTATCTTGGCTCCTGGGGAGGTAGCACAAGAGGGTCTAGTGCAGCCCAGCTAAGAGGAGGGCCAAGTTACCAAGACTTCTAGAGCTGAATTAGCCAAGAGGGAGCCTACCCCACATAGGAACCATGCACAGGCTCAGAGAGCAAGGAAACCTATAGGTTTTGTGACGTTTTTGACAATGAGGTGTTAGTAGGACCATAGAGGTAGGGAGGGTCCTTCTACCTAGATCTTGATCTTTGGTGCTTCTTGCTGTACTCTTTTGCTTGTATCTCAATCTCTGGAACTTTCTTAACTTTATAAAAAAATTTAATTTATTTAACTGGAGGCTAATGACTTAACAATATTGTAGTGGTTTTTGCCATACATTGACATGAATCAGCCATGGATGTGCATGGGTCCCCCATCCTGAACCCCCCTCCCACCTCCCTCCTCATCCCATTCCTCAGGATCATCCCAGTGCACCAGCCCTGAGCACCCTGTCTCATCCATCAAACCTGGACTGGCGATCTGTTTCACATATGATAATATACATGTTTCAGTGCTATTCTCCCAAACCATCCCACCCTCGCCCTCTCCCACAGAGTGCAAAAGACTGTTCTTTACATCTGTGTCTCTTGCTGTCTCGCATATAGGGTCATCATTATCATCTTTCTAAATTCCATATATATCGGTTCAATTCAGTTGCTCAGTCATGTCTGACTCTTTGCGACCCCATGAACCACAGCATGCCAGGCCTCCCTGTCCATCACCAACTCCTGGAGTTCACCCAAACCCATGTCCATCGAGTCAATGATGCCATCCAGCCATCTCATCCTCTGTTGTCTCCTTCTTCTCCTGCCCTCAATCTTTCCCAGCATCAGGGTCTTTTCCAATGAGTCAGCTCTTTGCATCAGGTGGCCAAAGTATTGGAGTTTCAGCTTCAACATCAGACCTTCCAATGAACACTCAAGACTGATCTCCTTTAGGATGGACTAGTTGGATCTCCTTGCAGTCCAAAGGACTCTCAAGAGTCTTCTCCAACACCACAGTTCAAAAGCAATTCTTTGGCACTCAGCCTTCTTTATAGTCCAACTCTCACATCCATACCACTGGAAAAATGACCACTGGAAAAACCATAGCCTTGACTAGACAGACCTTTGTTCTCAAAGTAATGTCTCTGCTTTTTAATATGCTGTCTGGGTTGGTCATAACTTTCCTTCTAAGGAGTAAGTGTCTTTTAATTTCATTGCTTCAGTCTCCATCTGCAGTGATTTGGGAGCCCAGAAAAATAAAGTCAGCCACTGTTTCCCCATCTATTTGCCATGAAGGGATGGGACCGGATGTCATGATCTTAGTTTTCTGACTGTTGAACTTTAAGCCAACTTTTTCACTCTCCTCTTTCACTTTAATCAAGAGGCTCTTTAGTTCTTTTTCACTTTGTGCCATAAGGGTTATGCGTTAGTATACAGTATTGGTGTTTTTCTTTCTGACTTACTTCACTCTGTATAATAGGCTCCAGTTTCATCCACCTCATTAGAACTGATTCAAATGCATTCTTTTNTTCACTTTAATCAAGAGGCTCTTTAGTTCTTTTTCACTTTGTGCCATAAGGGTTATGCGTTAGTATACAGTATTGGTGTTTTTCTTTCTGACTTACTTCACTCTGTATAATAGGCTCCAGTTTCATCCACCTCATTAGAACTGATTCAAATGCATTCTTTTCAATGGCTGAGTAATATTCCATTATGTATATGTACCACAGCTTTCTTATCCATTCATCTGCCAATGGACGTCTGGGTTGCTTCCATGTCCTGGCTATTGTAAGCAGTGCTGTGATGAACATTGGAGTACATGTGTCTCTTTCAATTCTGGTTGGAACTTTCTTAACTTAATTCCTTTCTTTCTTGTTCCTTTCCTGTCTCCCCAGCCCCTCCCCATAGACCTGTAGGAAACTCATCCTCCTCCCAGACCATAATCAAACACAGATCTTCCCCTTGGTCAAGATAATCCCGAGTAGCTTTCCCTTGGAGCACTGTCGGCCTTGTCACGGTCCCCACTCTGGCCATGCATTCCAGCACTTGGGCTCCTGTGTTATTTTTCCCACCAGTCTCCTGCTAATAACTGGCTTCCTGATTTTTCTGCCTCAGCCTCAGCATACGGAGGCTGTATGCTTTCCTTCCCAGGATCCTTCCTTCTCAGGGAATGGAACCACATCCCCTCCTGACAAACCTTCCTGGGTTTGACCACCACTGTGCTTGCAGTTCTGCCTATTTCCAGCTACCTGACATCCCCTGCCCTCATCCAAAGCTTCCGTCTGCAGGTGGAGATCTTGGCTGACTGCACACCTGGTGTCGACTGCCTGCCTCTGGCTACAGGGACCATCCTTGACATACTCACTCCAACCCCTCTTGCCTTGGCCAGGCCTCTGGGCTTCCGTGCTAGCAGAGGCTTTCCTCATCAGACCCAAGGTTGTGACTCAGGCTTGTATCTAGAAACAGGTAAACTGTGCCAGCTGAGTGCAAATACGCAACAAGGAATGTTCCAGCATTACAGACACATTCAAAAGAAGAAGTGTCCTGGCAGAGACTAGGCAGCATCTAAACTGTCCCAAATTCAGACTCTCGGAGTAGTTTCCATTGATTTCAGTTCCCTAACAGACTTGGAGCACAATAACAGCCTCAACAACGTGTGCACGCTGCTTCAACTAATAGGTGTCAAGCTATTTGCTCTCACATCCTTATTGATTGAGGTGAGAAGGTAAACAGCTGAGAATCTGTGCTCAAGTGTAATTTAGTCAGTTGAGGAGGAATGAATGTTCCTGGGTGGGAGGTGTTTAGCTTAAGGAAGGGAAATACTGCCTAAAAACACGCAGATCAGAACTTTCAAACAGCCCAACCCATCCCCTGAGGACCAGGCGTGCTCTTTCTGATGTTAGCTTTTGTCTGGGACAGTCTCATGACCCAGAGGGAAGCTGTGTGGACCATCTTTTCCTTTCAAAGTGCAACCAAGTAACCCAAAAGAGTGTCTCTGGTTATTGCACTTGTAAATTTTTGCAGAACCGGTACTTGGGTCAGTACAGTGTAAGGAAACCACCGGTACCATATTGGGTCTGTGACAGGTAAAGCTTATTCCTATGAGAAGCAGCCCACTCTGTCAACCACCACACTCTAGGTCAACAGTCTAGGGCAAGAATGGAGCCTCCAAGAAGCAGGTGTCAGGGTGAGATTAAATATGCAAGAAACTTATGATGGAAAACATCTACAAGAGAAAAATAAGGTGGGCTCCAGGAAAAGCTGGAAGAGACATCACTCCATATACAGCTCTGACTTGAGTGAAAGAGACAGGATGGGGGAAGGACCGGTGGTCCAGTGGAAGTATCTTGGATGCAGTGCAGTTAGTTCTAAGGAAAGTTCAGGAAGGCCACTGGGGCAAAGTTGTTTGTGAGAGGGATATGACATTTCCTGAGAATGGGCTGCCTTACTGTTCCTGTGGCATTTATCAGGGAGCAGCCCAGAAGAAGGTGGCCTCGGCTCAGGTGCAGAAAAGCAGGGGCCCATCAGTAGAGTATACTCCCTGCAACCAGAGACCTGGGAGGCCAATTCTTGCATCCATGACATAAGGTGACTAACCCAGACTCTCACAGGCTGTTTATATGTTTATATCCTGTCAACTACCAATAGAGATTTAAGGAAATTTAATTTAACTCCCCCAAACCCTCAGGTAGAGAGGTAAAAATAATCCACTAATACAGGGGGAAAGACAGGGTAATAAGAATAGCTACCCTTTGGGGGGGCTTCCCTGGTGGCTCAGCTGGTAAAGAATCTGCCTGCAATATGGGAGACCTGAGTTCAGTCCCTGGGTTGGGAAGATCCCCTGAAAAAGGGAAAGGTTACCCTCTCACTATGAACAAAGCTAGTGGATGTGATGGAATTCCAGTTGAGCTATTTCACGTCCTAAAAGCTGATGCTGTGAAAGTGCTGCACTCAGTATGGCAGCAAATTTGGAAAACTCAGCAGTGGCCACAGGACTGGTAATGATCAGTTTTCATTCCAGTCCCAAAGAAAGGCAATGCCAAATAATGCTCAAACTACCGCATAATTGCACTCATCTCACACGCTAGTAAAGTAATGCTCAAAATTCTCCAAGCCAGGCTGCAACAATACATGAACCATGAACTTACAGATGTTCAAGTTGGATTTTGAATAGATAAGGCAGAGGAAGCAGAGATCAAATTGCCAACATACATTGGATCATTGAAAAAGCGAGAGTTCCAGAAAAACATCTATTTCTGTTTTACTGACTATGCCAAAGCCTTTGACTGTGTGGATCACCACAAACTGTGGAAAATTCTAAAAGAGATGGGAGTACCAGACCACCTGACCTGGCTCTTGAGAAATCCATATGCAGGTCAGGAAGCAACAGTTAGAATTGGACATGGAACAACAGACTGGTTCCACACAGGAAAAGGAGTACGTCAAGGCTGTATATCGTTACCCTGCTTATTTCACTTATATGCAGAGTACATCATGAGAAACACTGGGCTGGAAGAAGCACAAGCTGGAATCAAGATTGCCACGAGATATATCAATAATCTCAGATATGCAGATGACACCACCCTTATGGCAGAAAGTGAAGAGGAACTAAAGAGCCTCTTGATGAAAGTGAAAGAGGAGAGGGAAAAAGTTGGCTTAAAGTTCAGCATTCAGAAAACTAAAATCGTGGCATCTGGTCCCATCACTTCATGGGAAATAGATGGGGAAACAGTGGAAAAAGTGTCAGACTTTATTTTGGGGGGCTCCAAAATCACTGCAGATGGTGACTGCAGCCATGAAATTAAAAGACACTTACTCCTTTGGAGGAAAGTTATGACCAACCTAGACAACATGTTAAAAAGCAGAGACATTACTTTGCTTACAAAGGTCCATCTAGTCAAGGCTATGGTTTTTCCAGTAGTCACGTATGGATGTGAGAGTTGAACTATAAAGAAGGCTGAGTGCCAAAGAATTTATGTTTTTGAACTTTGGTGTTGGAGAAGACTCTTGAGAGTCCCTTGGACTGCAAGGAGATCCAACCAGTCCATCCTAAAGGAAATCAGTCCTGAATATTCTTTGGAAGGACTGATATTAAAGCGGAAACGCCAATACTTTGGCCACCTGATGCGAAGAGCTGACTCACTGGAAAAGACCCTGATGCTGGGAAAGATTGAGGGCAGGAAGAGAAGGGGACAACAGAGAATGAGATGACTGTATGGCATGACTGACTCAATGAGCATGGGTTTTGGTAGACTCTGGGAGTTGGTGATGGACAGGGAGGCCTGCCGTGCTGCAGTCCATGGGGTCGCAAAGAGTCGGACACGACTGAGTGACTGAACTGAATGAAACTCACTCTAGTATTCTGGCCTGGAGAATTCCATGGCCTCTATAGTCCATGGGGTCACAAAGAGTCGAACACGACTGAATGACTTTGACTTCACTTTCACCCTTTATTTAGCACCCATCAAACAGGAGGCATTTTATATCCTTATCTCTAATCCTTACAACAACTTTGCAAAGTCCTTTTACCAAGAGAGCATGTTTGAATGGGCTAAGTGCTTGTCTGAAGCCACACAGCCAGCATGTTGAGTAGCCAATATTTGAGTCCATACCTTTGTTCCAAAGTCCTGATTTTTCTCCTCTGTCATACTGAAAAGGGGAAGAGAAGACAGCAATTATGCCAGAAAACAGGCTGAGAAAGTTGCTACAATGAGCAGGAAACTTAACCCTGAACATACAGGCAGTCAAGGAAAAGAGAAAGACGCTGGGTTATGCTGTCTTTAACTATTAAAAGAAACACACGAGAAGGTAGCAGGAGAGGGTGAAACATTGTCCTAACCTGAAAATAAAGTCAGTTGAGAAACGTTTGAAAGAAAGAAGTGGTAATGGATGAATTGTGTGTTTGCAGTAACTGTAATGTTAGTAATGTGCTAGTACATATGTGCATGAGTTAAGCTCACTTAGCAGGGACCTACTCTTAAGATGGGCTTCCCTGGTGGTTCAGCAGTAAAGAATCCACCTGCTAATGCAGGAGACATGGATTCAGTCCCTGGGTTGGGAAGATCCCGTGGAGAAGAAAATGGCAACCCACTCCAGTATTCTTGCCTGGAAAATCCCATGGACAGAAGAGCCTGGCAGGCTACAATCTATGAGGTCCAAAGAGTCGGACACAATTGAGCAACTAAATAAGAACAACCCTTAAGATGGATGAGTAGTAGGGATTCAGGCTCTATTTCTTTCCTGTCTGTGCAGTAAAGGCTTAACTTGACAGACAGGGGTGCCTGAACATACAGCACATCCAAGAAAGGACTGGTCCTTAACTGGCTCCTGAGACATCACTTCTAGGCCCATGAAATATCATATCTGATAGCCATGTCATTGTCTACCTGGACCTTAAGCCACAATAGATCGTTTATGCTAATATTATGGCTTATGTATTTTTGTATTCCTGAAACTTTGACCTCCAAAGAAGGCTGGAGACTGAGGAGTCAAGGTCACTCATATGGGTGCTCCATGACTGTGCGATTGCCTGATCTCCAAGAAAACTCTGCACACCAAGACTGGCAGCACTTAATTAATGTGTTGTCACACATCACTCCTGGGAGAATTGAGTGCTGTCTATGAAACTCCACCAGGAGAAGACAGCTGGGAGCTCTGTGCCTGGTCTCTGCAGCACCTTTTTCCTTTGCTGACTTTAATCTGCATCGTTTTGCCATAACAGATATAACTATGGCTATAGCATGTTTTCAGGGTCCTGTGAGTCCTTTTGGTGAATTGTCACACCTGAGGATAGGTTTGGGGACTTCTGACAGGTCTTTATTCTTTCTTCTTTCCTTCATCTTCCTCCAATCAACTGACATCTTTCTCCTTTCTGATCGCCCTCTCTCCCTTCCCCCTTCACATCCCATTATAGAGCCAGACAGTAACCTCTCATGATGGAGCAAGCATTTTTCTTTCCCCACTTCAACCCTTGTTAAAATGATCATGTGGTCTTTCTCATCTTAGATCTCCAGTCACTTAATAAATAGCATGTAATCCTCAAAAGAGCAAAGGGCCATACAGTATGACTTTCACTGCACAAATGAGAACATTGAGACCCAGGTGTGACGGATTAGCTCAGCCTCCCAGAGCTGATCCCAGGGCCATGCTTATGAGTGACAAATCCGACCTTATTGGTTATTGCTCTGGGTCCCCAACTTCTCGGCTCTTTTGAAGATCCCCTGATTAAATCATAGCTCTATCGAGAAAAATGACTCTGAGAACAAGCCGACTCTAGTGCTTTTCTGCTTCTCCCTGTTCCCTGAGGTGCACCTTTTCAGGCAGGAGTTATTCCCACCAACTTCATTAGCATCGAGTTAGAAGGATAAAAATATCCCACCCCTGTCACTGACAAGTTGCGTTCTGCACTGAACTTACCAAGTCATCTTTGTTCCAATAATTTTGTCAGTGACATGTTTGTTGTTGTCAGCAAGGCAAAGCCAGTGCAACAGATTCAGGGTGACCTGGGCTCTGTTCTGCTCTGAGCATCAATAAAATTGCCAGGTCCTCTTGGATTTCAGAATCTGTATTGTAGGTAATGATGATATATGAGCTTGTGGAATAGATTTGATTCTCAGTGATGGAAACAGTTCTGGCAGCTAAGGAGGAAAAAAAAACCATTTCTGATATGCAGTATAGACAGGCTTATTCCGATATGGAATTCTGATATCAATGGGAAATTCAGAGGGGCATGGACACCATTTCTACCCTGACAGTTGGACCGTACTGAGAAGAGTGGGAGACGCAGTTAAGCCAAAGAAGTGGAGAAGATAGGCTTGGGTTGTAGGATGGAGAGAAAGCCAGTTGGGGAAAACATTTCAAATCAGCTGAATTCTGTGCATGCTGTTATGCCCAGCAGCCAGTGTCATGTTGAGGACGCAATCAGGTTCAAGCAAATGATTGCTCTCCTTCTACCGGGTGATCGGAAAAGACAATTACAGAGGGAAAGGCAGCTGTGCGGGGCAATCAGGATCCGACAGGGGCCAAGCGACACAGCCCCCAGGTGAGACTGTGAGGAACAGTCGAGTGCCAGTGGTAATTAGAACGCCCAGCAGCACTGGGAGTGTTGCCCGAGCTGGAGTTTCCACGGGGTGGCCTCTTCCCTGCCCCTGCTCCCACTGAGCAGAGCAGACTCTCATACTGGTGTCAACTATCCTGCGTAAGGTTGTTTGTATTGTGGCAAATATACATAACATGAAGCTTCCCGCTTTAGCCATTTGTAAGGGCAATTTAGAAGCACTAAGTAGACTCCCAGTGTTGTGAAATCCTCTATCGCCATCCATCTCCACCCATTTTCCATCTCAAACAAAAACTCTCCATTGTAGAATCACTCTCTCTTCTGCCTTCCCTTCCTGGTAACCTCTGCTCTCCTTTCTGTCTCCAGGAATTTGCTTATTCTAGATACTTCACGTGAAAGGAATCACAGCATTTGTCTTTTTGTGTCTGACATTTCATGTAACATAATGTTTTCAAGATTCGTCCATAGTATGTAGCATGTATTAGAATTGTGTTCCCTTTTCGTTGTTGTTAAGAAAGCACACTGACGTGATATTTATTTTTTGATTTTTGTTTTGGCTGGTCTGTGTGTCATGCAGGATCTTAGTTCCCTGACCAGGGGTCTAATCCGGGCCCACGCAGTGAAAACATGGACTCCCAGGCACTGGACCACCAGGGAGCTCCCTTTGTGCTCCTTTCTTTTTTTTTTTTTTTAAAGCTGAATGATATTTTGTTGTGTGTATATATACCACATTTTGCTTATCCCAAACTGACATTTAGGTCATTTCCACCCTTTGGATATTGTGAACAATGTTGCTATGAACATGGATGTGCAAATATCTGTTTAATTCCCTGCTTTCAATTCTTTTAGAAATGTACCCAGAAGTGGAATTGTAGGGTCATATTGCCGGGGTCCAGCCCTGGTGGACCCAGGGTAATTATAAGGGGAGACAGAATCAGCGTCCTAGGAAAAAACTTATTTAATTACAGATATATAGAGAGATTAGAAACAGATAGTGTAGTAGGAAAATTAATGGAGAAAAACAGGCTGAATAACTTGGTTTACGTGGAATACCAATCACCACCTACTTAGGCCACAGGTATCTTTCCGTTTTCCCAAAGGAGAGGAGGCACTGAGGCCTCCCCGGTCCGATCTTAGAAGCCCAGGCAAAATTAGCAGGCTTGGTGAGTACCCACATTCCAGATAGGAATTCAGCCAGAAAAACGGGGAGCAAGAAAGAAACGACACGGGTGAATCAGTCTTTCCAGAAACTGATCCGATTTCTTTATTTTTCAGGTTTGCTTATATAATTTTTGTTATACATAGGGATGAATACAGAGTCACGCGGGGGTCAGCAGACCTGACCCTTGTCACAACCAGGTGCTTCATATAAAATTATACAAAGGTCTTATGGGTTTTACATCATCTGGCCATGAGGCCTGCTGATATTTTATGGCCCTTTCTGATAGCGGTCAGTCAGCCAGAAAACTTATTTTTTCCAGGGGTGATTTTTTTTCTTAAACCAAGTGCCACCCTCCAAATAATGTTGCATTCCTATAGGGTGAGGGTTATTTAACCTATGGAGAAGGTGATGGCACCCCACTCCAGTTGTCTTGCCTGGCAAATCCTATGGACAGAGGAGCCTGGTAGGCTGCAGTCCATGGGGTCGCGAAGAGTCTGACACGACTGAGCGACTTCCCTTTCACTTTTCCCTTTCACGCATTGGAGAAGGAAATGGCAACCCACTCCAGTGTTCTTGCCTGGAGAATCCCAGGGACAGGGGAGCCTGGTGGACTGCCGTCTATGGGGTCACACAGAGTCGGACACGACTGAAGTGACTTAGCATTTAACCTAAGGTTAACATGATTAATCTTAAAGGTTAATACTTATTACTCCTATATGCTAGCTATATTCATTATAAGGGCAGGGAATATGGAGATTTAGCAGCAAACATTAGCCCAACAAATGAAAACCCTTCACCAATGTTCCCCTTAAGATCTATTTAGTCTTAAGATAGTGATAAAGTTACATTTTTACATAGCAAGGACACAGTGATTTATAACAAAGTACAGTGATCTATAACAAAAGAGAAAATTCATTAACTCAAAAAGTCTAGTATTGCTAACATCAAAAACTACTATATTTCCTTTTCTATATTCCAAATACATTGATTAATATATTCCCAGGTGCCTAAGGATACGGAGGCCTGGCGGCAATCATTGACTCAACGATGAGGAAAGCCCTATGCTAATTAAGACTCTCAAAATACTCCACACTCTCTGTGCTGTTATGGTTGAGAGGTTGTCACACAAGCTAGTCTGTCAGCAGAGAGGTTTGACCTGAGACACCCTTGTCACACCCAGGGCAGGGAATTAGCAGCAATTATTGACACAACAAATGAAAAACCCTTCACCAATATAATTCCTAACCAACCGACTATACTAATAATTTCTAACTTCCCAAAAGAATCTACCTTTAGATTTACATCTAAAACATCTCGTGCCTCTCATGGTTGGGAGGCTGTAAACAATCACATGTGGCTGGACGAACCTCTACAGGCAGGCTAGATAACCTTCAGAGGAGTTCGTAAGTTGAAACACTCTTGTCACGCCCAGTAATTTTTATTAACTGGAGCTGCAAGTTAACTCCTTCTCTGAGAGAAATGGTGATGGGGGAGAGCCACCCGTAAAGTCAGAGGTGTAGGTGAGAGCATAAAACAGACTCTGGTTTTGGGGGTAGATGCTCAGGAACAGGAGGTTTCCTGAGGCTCGATCCCACCTTTGCGTATGCCGAAGCCTCCTTCCTCATGACCTTTGCCATGGGCGGAGTTCCTCACGCTGGCTCCCAGCATCATATGATAATTTTATATTTAAATTTTGAGGAACAAAATTATAGATATAAATATATTTAAAGAATAGAAAATCTCATAGGTGTTTTATAGAAGCTCTTTTGTGGCAGGCTGGGCACCTTCCATATCGTGAATGAAGAAAACTCCTATAGGAAGAACCCATGTGGTTTCTACATCTATAATAGAATCATTTGTCAAACACTGAGATATAAAGCTTCATTCATGTGCCACTCACTGGAAGGTGCTGGAGAGACAGCAGTGAGCAAGACAGGAGCCATCCCTACCAAGGGGAGTTGTTATTTAGTCACTAAGTTGTGTTTGCAACCCCATGGACTGTAGCCCACCAGGCCCTTCTGTCCATGGGATTTCCCAGGCCAAAATACTGGAATGGAGTGCCATTTCCTTCTCCAGGGCCTCTTCCCATCCCTGGGATCGATCCTGGGTTGTCTTCTGCATTGCAAGTAGATTCTTTACCACTGAACCACCAGGGAAGCCCCTGCCAAGGAGAGGAGAGGGAGCCAATAAGTCAATCCATGGAGGAGGGCAGCTCCATCCATAAAGGACCCTGTGACTGAGCTGCGAGCTGGAGCTGGAGAGTGTTAGCTGCTACCCACTGAGTGCCTAATAGATGTCACTTGCCAGACGCTTTAACGCAGCCTAATTTAATCCTCACATGGGCAGGATGATCACCCCATTTTACAGGTGAGAGAACTGTGAGGCTCAAAGTCGGTAGCACACCCCAGGACTTAACAGATGACATCGACCTCATTGGTAGATCTACCTAATCTACTCATCATCTCATTGGTACCAAGATTCAGAGGGGCAGCCAGGGAAACAGTCACTCACAGCACAGAAAATAGGTTCCCCAGGCTTCATTTCAGGTCATGGTTCTACTATTTACTAGGCCTGTCCATGTTAACCAAAGAAACACAGAAGCACACATGTGCTTAACTTTCCAGTCATAGTTCATTTCTAGCAGCGAGTAAATCTGAACTGTAGAGGAGAAAAAAAAAAAAAAGACTATCTCTTTAAAAATTCTTTGTTAAACCACAAATTCCTCCAAGATAGGGACATCTGGGGTCCAGTACTTAATTTTAAGTACCACATACAGTAGGAGTTCAGTTAGTCAACATGATACGCATTTATGGAGCAACTGTATGATCAACCCTGAAGGTGAACATCACTCTCCTGATTGTAAGGAGCATGCAGTTTGGTCTATGCGACAATAAACAAAAACTATATGACTATATACAGTGGGGAGGTAATTTACATACAATGGGTGCAAACATCTGGATCCACCAGGAATGAAAATCAGCACCTGTAGTGAAGGCTTACCACCTGCCACGCGCTGAGCTCCGCACACTTCTCTACATACAAAATGCACTACGCTCCTTACGCCAACCCATGGGGCAGTGAGGAGCTGCATTTCCTGTGGGAGAACAGAGCACGGGCAGGTTACGCAGCTCATCGCCTGTCACGCACTGAGCAGATGGGAAGCAGGCATTCCATCTCACGTTTGTCTGGCTCTAATGCCTATGCTTTTCACTTTCAGTTTGGGTCTTCTAAGGTTCACCATTCATGAACGTTCCAAGCATAAGACAGGACAAAACTATGGTAGGGATGGGAGGAGTCTGTGATGGGAAATGACTGTGGAGAAATGTGGAGACTGCCATCCCCAGAGCAGGTGTTCCACAGTAACAGTTACAAAGCTCAGGAAAACCCAGGTTGCAAGCAGCCCCACTCCCAAGCATGAGTTTTCTACTCTATAGGAAAGAGTAGACCTGTAAGAGTCAACCATTGATTCTTTTAAATATTTATTTCCATATTCTTTATTAAAACAAATTTTAAACTTTCCTTAGAATGTTAAAAAGTTTAGCAAAATGCTTTAAAAATATATTATTTATAAAATAGATTTTTAATTAATTTTTATTGCAGTATAGTTGCTTTTTTGACTTTAAAAAAATTGAAGTAAGTTAATTTACAATGTTGTGTTAGTTTCAAGTATACAGCAAAGTGATTCAGTTATACATATATATATATATTCTTTTTCAGATGTGTTTGCATTATGGTTTATTAAAAGATATTGGGTATAGTTCCCTGTGCTATACAGTATTTGTTGTTTATCTGGTTTTTTTTTTTTTTTTTTTTTTAAAAATTGAAGTAAGTTAATTTACAATGTTGTGTTAGTTTCAAGTATACAGCAAAGTGATTCAGTTATACATATATATATATTCTTTTTCAGATGTGTTTGCATTATGGTTTATTAAAAGATATTGGGTATAGTTCCCTGTGCTATACAGTATTTGTTGTTTATCTGTTTTTTTTTTTTTAGTAGTGTGTACCTGTTAATCCCAGACTCCTAATTTATCTCCCCCCTCCCCACCTGCTGTCCCCTTTGGGAACCGTAAGTTTGTTTTCTAGGTCTGGGTTCATCTCTGTTTTATAAATAGGTTCATTTGCATCATTCCTTTATAGCTTCCACATATAAGTGAGATCACATAATACCTGCCTTCGGCTTTTAAAGAGGAGGAAGTTGTCATGGGAGAGGACACCTCCTCCCATAACCGTGCCAGCTTACACTAAGAGATCCGTGGGCTGAAGACCTGATGAGGCAGGACCCAGGGACTCATGAGGATGTGCCTGACCCCGTGGTAACACTTTGTAAATCGTACTTTTGTGAGGCTGAGCTTTATAACTAAAATAGGCTGAGGAAACCAAGACACCATGCCTTTTGTGCTACGATTACTATTGGCTGCAATGGCTCGATACTCTTGGATTCAAACAAACTTGATTTTGAACTGCAGATTTTTTTCTAGGAAAGAAATGCATATGGAGCGTGGGCACATACCGCATTTCTCTAAGCTGCAGTTGCCTCATTTATACAATGAAAAGGTTACAATGTCTTCACAGACTTGCAACTTGATTTGGTGCCATGGTTTCTACATGGAGGTTATTATTACCACCATCCTTATCTCTTTCTTGGTGGCTCAGATGGTAAAGAGTCTGCTTGCAATGCAGGAGACCCGGGTTTGATCTCTGAAGGAAATGGCAACCCACTCCAGTATTCTTGCCCAGAGAATCCCATGGACAGAGGAGCCCGGCGGGCTACAGTCCATGGGGTCGCAAAGAGTCAAATGTGACTGAGGGCTGACTAATGCTTTTGCTTTTGCTTATCATTATGGGTAAAGTTTGTCGAGGAAGGAGGGGATGGTTACAGAAGGAGGCTCCTGAATGGGCAGGAAGGACTGAAATGTCAAATCCAGGTGCTGTCCTGGGAATCCATGCCATGAGGTAAATTCATGGGTGCAATCGTAAGAACTTACCTAAGGGGGAAGGAAGAGGCATGTCTGAGCCTCCTGGCTTGGAAGAAAATTGCAAAGCAAGAGTTTTCATTTCCTGAGCCTTTATCGTACAACTGCAGGAGATGGGATGGAGAAGAGCGCCATGTGGCTCGGAGTTGTGAAGATCATCTTACCATGCGAGGTTTATGTCCAAAGTCAAGAAGCCGCTTCCACATCTGAGACGTCAGGGGATGTATGTATCTGTGGGTCTGCGTTGTCATTTAAGTATTCTCACCTGCCAGAGTCCACCCATCTAACATCGTGGGCCATGCTTCTGAAGTAGCAATGCAAAAATCCTAACTCCGCAGCAGCCTGAGGCAGGGCAGCTGACTGGAAGAGGCAAAGTGAGAAAGGAGCCCACCAGGCTCCTCTGTCCGTGGGATTCTCCAGGCAGGAATACTGGAGTGGGTTGCCATGCCCCCCTCCAGGGGATCTTCCCAACCCAGGGATCAAACCCAGGTCTCTTAGGTCTCCTGCATTTGGCAGGCACGTTGTTTACCACCAGCGCCACCTAGAAGCCCCAATATTTATACATAGGATAAATATATATATATATATACACACACAGTATTTATATAAATGGCAACCCACTCCAGTATTCTTGCTTGGAGAATCCCATGGACGGAGGAGCCTGGTGGGCTACAGTCCATGGGGTCGCAAAGAGTCGGACACGACTGAGCGACTTAACTAACTAACTACACATACATTTGTATCCTGTTGGTTCTGTTTCTATGGAGAACCCTGACTACGAGATTAAAACTCATGGTTCAGAGAGAGATTTACTTTAAGGAATTAGCTCATGTGATTGTGGGAATTGGCGAGGTCAAGATTTTTAAGGCAGGCCAGCAGGCTGGAAACTCAGGCAGGTCTTTCTTTGTTTGCTTGTTTTTTTTAACTGGAAGATAATTGCTTTTCCGCGTTGTGTTGGTTTCTGCTGTATGTCCGTCAGCTTTATGTATACGTTTATCTCTTCCCCCTTGAACCTCCCTCCCACCTCCCCATCCCACCACTAGAGGTCACCACAGAGCCCCAAGCTGAGCTCCCTGTATTAGACAACAGCTTCCCACCAGCTCCCTACTTCACAGCTGGGAGTGTGTATATACATCAGTGCTACGCTCTCGGTTTGTTTCACCTTCTCCTTCCCCTGCTGTGCCCATGAACCCATTCTCTACATCTGCATCGCTGCTCCTGTCAGACAGATCTTAATGCTACAATCTGGAAGTAGCATTTCTTCTTCAGGAAACCTCAGTTTTGCTTTTAAGACCATCAACAGATTAAACAAAGTCCACCACATTAATAAGGGCTATTTCCTTTCCTCAAATTCAATTAACTTTAGATGCTAACCACATCTACAAAATACCTTCACTACAATACCTAGATTCATGTTTGATTTAAAAAGTAGGAACTATACAAACCCTAGCTATTTATACATATAAAACTAGCCATCAAATACACATAAACAGGAGTCCTTCTTAAGGGATAGGTAGGGACTTTGGGAAGATCATGTACGCACTGCTATATTTAAAATGGATAACCAACAAAGACCTACATATAGCACAGGGAACTCTGCTCAGTGTTACGTGCCAGCCTGGATGGGAAGGGTGTTTGGGGGAGAATGGATACATGTATATGTATGACTGAGTCTCTCTGCTGTTTATCTGAAACTACCACAACATTGCTAAATGGCTATACCCCAATACCAAATGTTTTTGGTGTTAAAATAAATAAGTAAATAGAATGCTTTTTTAAAAAAGTTAACCTTACCACTCGATAAAAATAGGAGTCCTTCTTAGTCATGTGCACAGTAATGGCCAGGGAAATTTCACTGAGCTGGATATCAGTAGACCTAGGCTTTGTACCACCTCCCTAAGTATACTTCAAACTTTCTGAATCTCTATTTTCTTAGGTGAGGCCTATAGTATTTCTTCTGCTTACTTGTCATGAGGTTTAAGGAGATAAAGTATGTAAAATTTTGGAAAAAATCTTAACTTGATGTTATCCCAAGTTCTTTACATAAATCCTATTATTTAATTCTCAAGACAATCTTGAGGTTGATAGCATTTTATAGATGTGGCATCAAGAGCTCAGAGAGGCCAAGTGAAGTGGGCAAGGTCCTGCAGAAAGTGAACAGCAGCTAAGATCCAGATTGAGCTATGTCTGACTCTGAAACCTACAACTTAACATCTTTGCTATATTTAGATATAGTAAGATTTATTATGCACCTCTATTCGTTGTGGGCTTCCCATGTGACTCAGTGGTAAGGAATCTGCCTGCCAATGCAGGAGACACAGGAGATGCGGGTTCCATCCCTGGGTTGGGAAGATTCCCTGGAGGAGGGCATGGCAACCTACTCCAGTATTCTTGCCTGGAGAAGCCCATGGGTAGAGGATCCTTGTGGGCCCAGGTCCATGGGGTCACAAAGAGTTGGATACGACTGAGCACACAGGCATATTCGTTAAGTAGCTGGAAGCAGGTGAACCTGAGACCAAATTCACTTTTTGATGCTCACCTAAGGTACATTATAAAAGGTATCAGACAGTTCTCATTTGATGTGTACTATCAAGGGAAACCAAATGCTCAGCAACATTATTGCATATATGCCTAGAAACAGAAAACAAACCTGTCCCAGTGAGTCTCTTAGGTATTTTTTTTTCAGTGCTTCATTTGCATCTAAGCAGTTTCCCTATGTCACTGAGTCCTATCATTAGCTCTTAGGTAACTTCAGTACCTGTTATTATCGGGCTTCCCTGGTAGCTCATCTGGTAAAGAATCTGCCTGCAATGCAGGAGACTCTGGTTTGGTTGCTGGATCAGGAAGATCCCCTGGAGAAGGGAATGACTATCCACTCCAGTATTCTTGGGCTTCCCTGGTGGCTCAGAGGATAAAGAATCTGCCTGCAATGCGGGAGACCTGGGTCCGATCCCTGGGTTGGGAAGATCCCCTGGAGGAGGGCATAGCAACCTGCTCCGGTATTCCTGCCTGGAGAATCCCCATGGACAGAGGAGCCTGGCAGGTTACAGGCCATGGGGTTGCAGAGAGTCGGACACAACTGAGCAATGAACACACACACATGTTATTATATGGAAACCACTGAGAACATATTATGCAATATTACAAATATGGAAGGATGCAGTAGGAAGTAAAGGATAAAGAAAAACAGACACAATTAAAATTTCTGGCACTTTCTCCTATAAAATCTCAGCTGTTGTTAAGTGTACATAAGAGAAATCTTTGTTAGTTCTTGGAAATTCTTAATTGCTACCCATCCCCGCAGTTTACCACCTGCCTGTTCTCTTGCAGTTCTGGGAATAATTGATGTATTTCAAGCACTACCTACCATAATAAATACATATGAATGCTGTTTGCTTTCTGCTAGTATCAGAAAGGAGACTAGTTTCCTGAATGTTTTCTTTTGTGTACAGGGGACATGTTTTCTACTCTATAAAGCTCTGATCTAGCCCTGGTGACAAGTGGCTTTGAAGGCACTGGAGTAAAAACCATTCCTACCCACCCTATTATGTGCATTAATGAACACTCAGTGTACTTTCCCGCTATGATTCTGTGCTCATTCAAAAAACAGTTTTTATCAGGAATTTTATTCATTTCCACACATGATGATCCATTCCCTCCCAACTCCCCGCCCACCAGCTTAGTGAAACCACTCACTGGCTTATGCTTCCAAGCCTTGTGAACATCCCCTTCAAATTTTAGGTAATAGTACTCATTATCAAAATATTTGGTTTTCCTCCCCTCAGGGTCACAGCTGCTCTGAATCTGTCTACCCCATTAAATATAAGGTTGTCATTTGACTTGCTTTAACCAATAAACTGAAAATAAATAGAAGTAATTCAGGAATGGGGAAGGTGATTTTCTAAAGAAATGCTAGGCCAGAAAAATAAATAAATACATTTATTTATTTATTTACATATATATGTATGTTCAAACTGGTTTTAGAAAAGGCAGAGGAACCTGAGATCAAATTGCCGACATCGCTGGATCATCAAAAAAGCAAGAGAGTTCCAGAAAAACATCTACTTCTGCTTTATTGACTATGCCAAAGCCTTTGACTGTGTGGATCACAATAAACTGTGGAAAATTCTGAAAGAGATGGGCATACCAGACCACCTGACCTGCCTCTTGAGAAACCTGTATGCAGGTCAGGAAGCAACAGTTAGAACTGAACATGGAACAACAGACTGGTTCCAAATAGGAAAAGGAGAATGTCAAGGCTGTATATTGTCACCCTGCTTATTTAACTGGAGAAGGCAATGGCATCCCACTCCAGTACTCTTCCCTGGAAACTCCCATGGACGGAGGAGCCTGGTAGGCTGCAGTCCATGGGGTCGCTGAGTCAGATA
>SJYT01080166.1:0-21444 GCA_006410635.1 Cephalophus harveyi | reverse complement strand
ACTGCAGATGGTGACTGCAGCCATGAAATTAAAAGACTTACTCCTTGGAAGAAAAGTTATGACCAACCTAGATAGTATTTTCAAAAGCAGAGACATTACTTTGCCAACAAAGGTCTGTCTAGTCAAGGCTATGGTTTTTCCTGTGGTCATGTATGGATGTGAGAGTTGGACGGTGAAGAAAGGTGAGCACTGAAGAATTGATGCTTTTGAAGTGTGGTGTTGGAGAAGACTCTTGAGAGTCCCTTGGACTGCAAGGAGATCCAACCAGTCCATCCTAAAGGAGATCAGCCCTGGGTATTCTTTGGAAGGAATGATGCTAAAGCTGAAACTCCAGTACTTTGGCCACCTCATGCAAAGAGTTGACTCATTGGAAAAGACTCTGATGCTGGGAGGGATTGGGGGCAGGAGGAGAAGGGGACGACCGAGGATGAGATGGCTGGATGGCATCACCGACTTGGTGGACAAGAGTTTGGGTGAACTCCGGGAGTTGGTGATGGACCGGGAGGCCTGGAGTGCTGCAATTCATGGGGTCGCAAAGAGTCTGACGTGACTGAGTGACTGAAATGAACTGATGTCATAATGTCAGAAATGCTCCTAAAAAAACCATGTGCCACACTCCTACAAGGAACTATCCCCCAGTATATCTTGGGATTTAACCAATGTCATCATGCCTAATCGCCTATTTGTTCTAAAAAGTCATTTTGAAGTTTTCATCTTCTGTTCACAAGTAATTTCAAAGAACAATGCTTTCTTTTTATTTTTAAAAACTTGGACTATAGTCGCTTTGCAATATTGTGTTAGTTTCTGCTGTAAACCAAAGTGAATCAGCCATAAGTATACATCAGTATACATCTCTCTCTCTCCTGGGGCTCCCTCTCGCCACCACCACCCATCCTGCCCCTCACGGTCAGCACAGAGCCCTGTGCTGAGTGCCAGTGCCGCACAGCAGCTTCCCACTCGCTATCTGTTTTACACACAGTGGTGTGTAAATGTCAGTGAGACTCTCTCAATGGATTCTTGTCACCCCTTCTCACCCTGTGTCCACAAGTCCATTCTCTACAACTGCTTCTCCATTCTTGCCTTGCAAATAGGTTCATCAGTACCTGTGAAAGGAAGGAAATTGGGTCATTTTTAGTGATGTGGATGAACCTAGAGTCTGTCATACAGAGTGAAGTAAGTCAGAAAGAGAAAAACAAATACAGTATGTTAAAGCATATATGTGGAATCTAGGAAAAAAAGAGANGTGAAAGGAAGGAAATTGGGTCATTTTTAGTGATGTGGATGAACCTAGAGTCTGTCATACAGAGTGAAGTAAGTCAGAAAGAGAAAAACAAATACAGTATGTTAAAGCATATATGTGGAATCTAGGAAAAAAAGAGAACAATGCTTTCTAATAGCCAGTGACCCACAACTACCAGTTCTGGTTTCCCTGTGATCACTAGAGAACTCACATTTGAAAATCAAGCTTTTCAGGATTAAAATGTTAAATATGTCTTGATTACCCCTCTTCTATAATGCATCTGTAATGATTTCAAAAGTGGATTCCAGAATGCCCTTTAGGCAGAAAAAAAAAAATTCCACGGGCCGCAGAGAGTCAGACAGGACCGGGCGACTGAACAGCTACAAAGCATTGTGCTGGGAGCTATGTGTGAGACAGTTCTATGGCCCCTAAAATTACTGAGATAGCTGTTATTTGAAGGCCTTATGATAGGAGAAAACTTTCAGAGATGTGATTTGAAAGGATTAGGGAATATAAAGTGAGAATGGAAATAATTTTGATGAGGAAAAGGATAGCTAACACTTATCAACTATTTACCATGTGCCAGACACTGTTTAAATGTTGTACATCTATAAATTCATTTAATCCTCATGAAAATTTAATGAAGGAGGTTGTTTTATAAGCATGACGCCACACCTCCATCATTCATTCATTCACTCAATAAATATTTATCAAGCATCACGGCTAGGGATGCAAAGATGGGAACCACATCCCCACCCCTGCACGGCAGACNATTTAATCCTCATGAAAATTTAATGAAGGAGGTTGTTTTATAAGCATGACGCCACACCTCCATCATTCATTCATTCACTCAATAAATATTTATCAAGCATCACGGCTAGGGATGCAAAGATGGGAACCACATCCCCACCCCTGCACGGCAGACAAATAAAACTTTAATTTAAAAAAATCATGATGTCACAGATGGGAATACTGAACCAGAGAAAGGATTGTCCTAAGTTACAGTCAGTTACTAGAAAATCTCATGTTAAAGAAAACTGGGGGAAAAAAGTGTTTGCCATGTTGAAAAAATAATGAGCCAAAGCCAAGATATGGGCTTGAATGTTAACTTCATTCATTCATTCAATAAATCCACAACGATTTGAACACCTATTCTGTGCCAGGTGTCACCGTGAAAGCTGAAGATTGAACAAAACAGACAAACTCCCTGGCGTTACAAAGCCTGCCTCATAGTGGAGCAGATAATACATAGAAACATGTCTTGTGACAATCAGGAAAGCAGGATGGAATTAGAGAATGCCTGGGGACACCATGCTGTGCTCAAGTTAATATGAGATTAAATAATGTATACCTACCTCCAAAGCACTTGGAACCCAGTGAGGAAGGCAGACAGACTCAGTAAAGAGATATGCTGTGACTTAAGCTGTGGAGAAGCAAGCACAGACTGCCCAGAAGGACACAGGGCCCCCACTCAGACTGGGAATGGACGTACCAAAGAGGGCTGTTCAGAGACGGCAATGTTTTCACTGAGAATTGCAGAATAAATAGAGTTAGCTAGACAGGAAATGCGGGGACCTCTTGGAAAGAAAAAGCAGGACACATGAAACTTGAGAGCTATGTATATAAAATATTCATTCTGTTTCTCTAGAAAACCTTGACTAATACATTTCAGTCACCAGGTCTTGCCAGACTCTCAAGTTTCACATTTCGTGCTTACTATTTCGCAGGGTATCTAGGGCTTCATTGGTGACTCAGACGGTAAAGAATCTGCCTGCAATGCAGGAGACCTGGGTTTGATCCCTGGGTTGGGAAGATTCCCTGGGGAAGGGAATGGCTGCCCACTCCAGGATTCTTGCCTGGGAAATCCCATGGACAGAGGAGCCTGGTGGGCTACATTCCATGGGGCCACACAGAGTCAGACCTAGTTTATTTATGTAAGTAGATAGAAACTAAAGAATCAGCTCTGTACTTACAGAGGCTGAGAAGCACTGTGGTCTGCCATCTGGAAGCTGGGGACCCAGGAAAGACAGTGGTATCATTCAGTCCTAGTCTGAAGGTCTGAGAAATGAGAATGCAGGAGAATTCATCCCCTAGTGAGGCAGGAAGGGCTGGAATTCTTCCTCCCTCTGCCTTCGTGTTCTATTCAGGGCCTCAATGGATTGGACAAGTTCCATGCACCTTGGAGAGGGCACACCTTTACTGAGTCCACTGATTTTCATGCAAATTTCGTCCCAGTACCCTCACGGACATGCCAGAAATAATGTGTAGCTTAATATCTGGGCTCACCTGTGACCTGCTCATATTAACACGTAAAATCAACCCTCACATGAAGCAGCTCCTTGGTTGGGCTTCCCTGGTGACTCAGACAGTAAGGAATCTGTCTGCAATGCCAGAGACTCAGGCTTGATCCCTGAGCCAGAGAGATCCCCTGGAGAAGGGAAAGGCTGTCCACGCCAGTATTCTTGTCTGAGGAGCCTGGCTGGCTACAGTCCATGGGGTTGCAAAGAGTCGGACACAACTGAGCAACTAACACTTTCACACTTTTGAAGCAGCTCCATAGAGTGGGATCTGAAAGGTTGTGCAGAGGGCAAGTCACACCAGACCTCCATCTGGCCCACGATGGAGCAGGTGTTAATCTGGAGGGCCATGAGTATTCGCTGGTGGGAAAAGAGATGGTGCCGTCCACCTTCTAGAGTGAGCCCTGTGTCAGTGATGTAAGTCACCGGTGGAAGAAAGACAAGATAACAGCAGGAGGATGCGCACAGAGACGGTCCCTGCCAGCTCGGGGAGAGATGGTGGGCTTGGGGAGGAGGAAACTCACTTGCAAGGCTCTCAGAAGAAAGGTGATGATTTATTGGACTTGCAGGAGGCAAACAGGAAGATGCCCTGGGTGACTGGGAAGATGGTCATATCATTCACAAGAAGAGAGATACAAAGAGGGGGCCAGACCCGAAGCACGCTTGATGTCCCTGCTACACCAAACTGCCCTGTTATTTTTTTCCCCGATATCCCACAATCTCTCTTCCTTCTAGGCATTTGCAAAGACTGTGTCCCTTCCCTGTTCCTCCATCTTCGTGGCCTCTGCTTCTTGAGCTTTCCCTGAGTAATCCCTCCTCAGATCTCAGGTCTTGGCTTCAATGTCATCTCCTCCATGATTTCCACGACCCCAGGCAGGTCAGGCTCCTGCTCATTGCTCCTGTTGTCTCTGCTCCCCAGCTTTATAAGTTTTAATTTTTTTTTTAACTTTGTCTCCCACACTAAGTGATGATCCATGTAGATTCCCCACTACACCCTTCCTGCCACATGGCACACCCTAGGAAATGCTTGTTGGATGCCTATATGAATGAGTGTCCTATAAAACCCTAGATATATGGGCACCAAGCTCTAAAGAGGGGTCTGAAATTAGAGATATGGATTTGGGCGTCATCAGCTGGTGGAAGCAATTTCCCTTAAATTGATGATCACACAGCCCTAGGAGATGAAAGCGTTCTTTCAACAACATCTTGAAGGACAGTACTAAAAAAAATGCCATATATTTATTATGTCCCCAAGCACCTCACATGTATTTTCTTTTGACGCTTTCTATCTACCCAGGAAAGCAGGTGGTCGTATACACTCATTTTCCTTCTATTTTTTTCTCTCTCTCTCCACTGGTTTCTTTTCAACTCAAGCTAAAAGGCTTTTCACACTAACAGCAGAGACAGCATAGATGCACTGAAATGATACACAAACAAGGAGATTTGTTCTCTTATCAGGAAATGGCCTTTCTTCAAGTACAAAGATGAAAGCAATACTTTCCCCATCTAAACCTTGTCCCATATAAGGGTCTTCAGGTCCCCTCAGGTTCACCATTCTATGTCCTACACAGCCTCAGTTTCTCTTTGGAAACAGTTGCCCTTCTCTGGGTGGGCTCAGCCTGAACTTGAAACCCTGTCTGCTCTTGGAACTGGATTCAGCATGGATCATCATGGCTTCGTTTTCCTACTGAGTTCCCCCACCAAGGTGAAGAAGTGCATCTTTTCTGGATGGGGTTAATGGAAATGCTGTTTCTGCACACACTTTGTGTTCATTCCTGATCAAGATGTAACCTGGTATCCTAATGAATGGTAATTAGGGTGGATTATGGTGTGGCCATCTGTCACATCAGTTTATTTCATTGCACCCCTCTGCTGGAAGGAATTACACTCTCCTCCTCTTGTGGAGATTGTTTAATTTGAATACAGAATAAGGAGGCTTTGTCCTCAGCTCACGTCTCAGCATCATTCACATTGATCTTGTGCCTTTTTCTGTACCCCTCTAAATGGCTGAATGTCACACTTTTAGAGAACTTGAGGAATGACAGCAAGACCAGTTAAGAAATACTAAGCACATGCACAAAATATACATCCTTGCACAAATACAGAAGCACACGAGACCTTTCTGAATGTGGATAGTCTTGTTTGTGGATAGTCTGCATGCTTTCTGAATTGATGGGTGTTATTTTAAATGGGAATGAAAGTATGGTTCTTAGTTGAATCGGTTATGTTTTTTGAAGTCTTTGGAAAAAAGTACAATAATTATCTTGAGACTGGTGGTTGTGGTTGTTGTTGTTCAGTCCCTAAGTCATGTCCCAACCCCGTGGACTGCAGCAGCTAGGCTGCTCTATGCCCTACTATTTCCTGGAGTTTGCTCAAATTCATGTCCATTGAGTTGGTGATGCTATCCTACCATCTCACCCTCTGCCACCCCCAGTCTCCTGGAGCCTGGTATTAGAAGACTTTTTGCTAGGGAGATATTTTGAGTGTAAATGAGCATCTCTTTGAGTAGTTGAAGAAGTGATTTCAATGTAAACTGAGATGATTTATGTATTTTTCAGAAGGTTAAAATCAGTTTCTTCCTAGTTCAGATACCAAACTATGTTGATGGGTGTTATTTTAAATGGGAATGAAAGTATGGTTCTTAGTTGAATCGGTTATGTTTTTTGAAGTCTTTGGAAAAAAGTACAATAATTATCTTGAGACTGGTGGTTGTGGTTGTTGTTGTTCAGTCCCTAAGTCATGTCCCAACCCCGTGGACTGCAGCAGCTAGGCTGCTCTATGCCCTACTATCTCCTGGAGTTTGCTCAAATTCATGTCCATTGAGTTGGTGATGCTATCCAACCATCTCACCCTCTGCCGCCCCCATTCTCCTGGAGCCTGGTATTAAAAGACTTTTTGCTAGGGAGATATTTTGAGTGTAAATGAGCATCTCTTTGAGTAGTTGAAGAAGTGATTTCAATGTAACTGAGATGATTTATGTATTTTTCAGAAGGTTAAAATCAGTTTCTTCCTAGTTCAAACTATGAAGGCAGAGCCTCCCTGCTTGCAGTATTTCAATATTCTTGGAACCCCCTTTGACTCTGAAAGGATATAAGAGCAAGAGAACCTTTTGAAGCAATTTCATTTGATAACTATTGCTATGCTAATTCTTCAACACCCCTCCCTTCTAATTCCTCCAAGAGAAAGGTTGCTAGTTCTCTCACCTCAAGTCTAATGAAGAAGACTTTCTGGAAACTGCTTAGAAAGTATACACCCTGAGGACCAGTGCTGACACCCTTCTGGGAAAGTTCCAGTTGCCCATGACAGTGGTGGGGAGTGATGACTGCACTGCTGTGGGTCTACAATACCAGGAGTTTCAGGAGCAAAGGATTTGTAAGCATTTCCTATAGATTATACCTGGGCCAGGCAGCAGACAGGGTCATTGTGAAGTTACTATTTCCCAATTAGTAATCCCAAATGAGTAATCCCAATTTGCCAAAGAACTTCACATCTGTATAGAGGTTTGCTATAAACTCATTGTTGTGCTCACTGTTGTGTAGTTGTATTTGACTCTTTGCAGTCCCATAGACTGTAACCCACCAGACTCCTCTGTCATGGAATTTTCCAGGTAAGAATACTGGAGTGGGTTGCCATTTTCTTCTCCAGGGGATCTTCCCAACCCAGGGATTGAACTCACATCTCTTGCATCTCCTGCATTAGCAGGCAGAGTCTTTGTCACTGCACCATCTGACTCATTAGCATGAGGTCTAAAGTCTGGAAATCCAAGCTTTTTCTTTTATACACGTGGGTACTAAGACTCAGTGAGTGATTTCCCCAAGGCTATAAGTAGTAAGACTTCGAAGCTAAAACATCCAGCAGAATTACAGCTGGAATCTCTGGGTGAGCTAGCAGCATGCAAATGTAGACCAAATCTTTTGGGTTAGCAAAAAAGTTTGGTGTTTTCCCTAAGATGGCTGTAGGAGTATTTAGCTGTCTTTAACTTTATTCAAAACAATTTTGTTAGATTGTATTGTGACAGCTGTCATATCAGCATGCATTTTAAAAATACTTATCAAAATTAGTGAATTTTTGTGTAGCCACTTCAATACTGAAGATGGAAGGAGAAAAAGCAACATTTTTGGCATATTATGCTTTATTATTTCAAAAAAAGTTAAAATGCAACTGAAACACAAAAAGATTTGTATGATGTATGGAGCAGGTGCTGTGACTGATCAAACATGTTAAAAGTGGTTTGCAAAGTTTCATGCTAGAGATTTCTCACTGGACAATGATCCACAGTCGGGTAGACCAGTTGAAGTTGATAGAGGTCAAACTGAGACCTTAATTGAAAACAATCAGTATTACACCACACAGGAGATAGCCAGCATACTCAAAATATCCAAGTCAAGCATTGAAAATCATTTGCACCAGCTTAGTTATGTTAATCACTTTGTTGTTTGGGTTCCACATAAGTTAAGCAAAAAACAACTTGACCATATTTCTTCACGCAATTCTCTACTGAAACACAATGAAAATATTCTGGTTTTTTTAAACCAATTGTGATGGGTGATGAAAAACGGATACTGTATCATGATGTGGAATGGAAGAGACTAGGGGGCAAATGTAGTGAACCACCACTACCCACACCAGAGACCGGTCTTCATCCAAAGAAGGTGGTGGTGTGTATATGGTGGGATTGGAAGGAAGTCCTCCATTATGAGCTCCTCATTTAATCATTGATTAAATGATTAATCAATTAATCATTAAATGATTAATTCCAACAAGTACTGCTCCCAGTTAGACCAACTGAAACAGCACTTGATGGAAAGTATCTGGAATTAGTCAACAGAAAATGCATTATCTTCCATCAGGATAATGTTTCTTTGATGATCAGGCAAAAACTGTTGCAGCTTGGCTGGAAAGTTCTGATTCATCCACCGTATTGACCAGACATTGCACCTTCAGAATTTCAATTTGGTTTAGTCTTTGCAAGATTCTTTTAATGGAAAAAACTCAATTCCCTGGAAGACTGTACAAGGTACCAAGAACAGTTCTTTAAAAGTTTTGGGGAGATGGAATTGTGAAGTTGCCTGAAAAAATGGCAGAAAGTAGTGGAACAAAATGGTGAACACACTGTTCAATAAAGTTCTTTGTGAAAATGAAAAATGTGTCTTTTATTTTTTCCTTAAGAACCGAAGGAAACGTTTTTGCCAACTCAATAGATCAATACATGGTATCTATGATTTTCCATTACAATCTCTTCATGTGTACAGATATGCTTGAATATTCCTTAGCAAAACCAGGTCCTGAGCACAGTCTGACAGTTGAATGGACAAAGGCGGCACTAACTTTCCGATTACTTAGGGTATATTTTATATTATTTATCTGTTAACAGATGTGATGGATCTGTGTTTTGATTCTATATTTATGATGAATGGAGAGGGAACACCAGCTGCTCAATCTAGCTTTTGAACCTGGAGGCCTAAAGCAATCTGATTGAAGTGACATGAAATGTAAGATGGGGAATTATGGTTTCTTGTTATATGTAGAAGCCTTTTCAAGTCTTTCCATTGATGCCACAACAAAACTGCCTTACCTCCCACACAAGGATGCATTCACGATTGCCCAGTCACTGAGAAGAAGGAGCCTGGAAAGCAATCTACCCAAACTGTGTGGAGCACTTTAAACACCCAGGTCCTGGAATAATAGGTTTCCAAAAGAAAGGCGTCATGTTTAGCTTCTATACACAGACATATTCTGTATTTTGCAAGTTTACAACCACCTGGATTAATCTTGTAGAGATATCCAAAGGCTCAAAATACATACAATGATTCCTTTTGTCATTTATTTTCCATAGTCCTACACTTTTTTTTCCCTTTTGCATCAAAATCTTAGATTTGAAGCACAGATCCCCGGATTATTCAACTCATCCTTCTGATTTCTGATAAATAACAGGGAATCAGGGAGAGGAAAGGTAAAGACATCTGACTTTCTAAAAAAGAATATTCTTTTATTCCTAGGCAGTGGGACTTCTTGGAATAGCTAGATATAGTATTTTAAAATCCTAAATATTGTGACTTCCCTGGTGGCCTGGGGGTAAAGAATCGACCTTTTGAAGCAAGGGATGCAAGTTGGATGGATGCCTGGTTGGGGAACTAAGATCCCACATGGTGCAGAGCAATTGAGCTCTCGAGCTACAACTAGAGAGAGTCTGTGCAGGGCCTTGAAAGACTTCATATGATGGAGCAAAGATCCCACATACTGCAACGGAGACACAATGCAGCCAAATGAATAAACAAATAAAATCCTATACATGTTAAATCTAGAGGGATTTCGAAGGTAAATAAATAAGTGCTTTATTATGTCATGCTTTATTTAGTCTTATGAGCATTTGCATTGTGAAAACTTGGGTATCTTACTATTAAAAATCCACCTCCTTGTCCTGGTTCCTTGATTTTTCCTCTTTTCCCATTGACCATTGTTTATTTTCTCCTCCTTACATTAAGCACATCCCCCCAACCCCCCATCACTCCCTCCACTCCAAGATTTCTGTTTTGGAGGAGAGCAGGACATCATATCCCTTTCCATTTGGAGATGCGTTAGGGGCATGTTCTCCTTGCCCAGAGTCTGTAGGATGAACCCTGGTGGGAATAGGCTTGGGAATGTTCTAGGATCTGCTTCTCAATAAGCTGTTCCCCTGGCAGAGACCATGTTACTCTGTATTTAAATTTTTCTAAGACTAGGCTAGGTCTCACGTTTGTAAGACTAGGCCAGGTCAAAAACAGTATTAGACACCCAGAGTTGGCTTTTGATTATGCTTGTCCTCATTTGTTTCTTTTTTCTTTCAAGTCAATAGAAATCCATGCAAATGGGAAGGCGTTTGGCTGCTGTATGATTTATTACTCAGTCTTTGCAGGATCCGTACATGTCATTTGAATATTTGCAATCACATGCAAGTTGTGCCTGGTGCTCTGTATTTTGAATGTAGGAATCTTTACTGCACTAACCAAGACATATTATTCACCACTCTGGAGGTAGCAGAAGATTGATTTATTCTAGCACGTTCTGCTCACCCAGCAGCTGTTGGATTCAAAATCATTTGCTTAGAAAATACATCAGAATTAAAGAGCAAATTTTAAAATAAATTGCTATCATTTTCATCTGCAGCCTGGCTGCATACACCATGGGAAGTACAAACGTTCTTTTGCGTAACGTTTCTTTGAACCTCTTCCTAATAACAACGCTCGTGAAAGCAAGCGCCTGGGGGAGCTTTTCCAGTGACAGCAGCCTGTGTTTGACCTCGTGATGTTGAGATGGGCTTTCAACTTCATCTGATTTGTGTTAATGACAAGCAGGCTCATCAAAATGAGTCAGAACTCTTGAATCATTGTAGATTTCCAGCTCTGAAGGAGCGAACAATCTAGAAAGGGAAAATAGTTGCTCATCCATCCTCCCGAATACTAAGAGAAGCCTGGCCCAGGGCTCCCCCCTACTCAGTGAGGCTGACCTCTTGGGAAGCATCCTTAGGGCTTGAACTTTCTTTGCTGGAAATGTTGAGTGGCTCTTGTCTCCTGGTCCATTCAGCTTAGGTACCCCTTTGAAAGCATCCCTCAAGAGGACCATTGGTATCATATCCATTAACAGAACAATAGGAGATTTAAAAAGGAAGTCACGTCCAGCAATTTGGTGGCAAATACAAAGCTGAGTGGTCAGAATTCTGCTTACTCCAACCCTGTTGCTAACACAAACTGACTCATGTTGCTTCCCTAGACTTTACACAGTTTTTTTCTGAACTGACCTGAAATGATTTGCCTTCAAAGGCTTATCTTATAATCTTGACCCCTGGCTCACTCACCTTCATCTTTCAGCTACATGTAGTCAGTATTGTCTAGTGGATAAGGCCCCGGGGCTTGAGAGTGAGTTGCTTTGGCTAATTTTCACCATTTGTCCATCATGTGACCTTGGACACATTAATCAGATTGAACCATATGAGACTGCCATATCTGAAGTTTCAAATCAGTTGAATATTAGCAATTTCTTACGGTTCATCTTTAATTTCTCTAAATTTTTGCTTTCCTCCTCTGGGAAAAGAGACAAAGTAAAGGAACCCACATTTCAGGATCATGATGAAAATCAAATGAGATAATAACCTGTTAAGACATGGTATAGTATTTGGCACAGGATGAGTGTTGGCTGTTTTTATCATGGACAGTAGGAACATGAATTAGATGTCCTTGGCTTCAGCTGAATCTGCAGAAGCAGTCATTGCGATCAGATTCTGGTATGCTGGTCTTTCGTGCCATTTTTCACTTGTTGTTATTGTTCAGCTGCCAAGTCCTGTCCAAATCTTTGCAATCCCATGGACTGTAGCACGACAGGCTTTCCTGTCCTTCGCTCTCTCCTGGAGTTTGCTCAGACTCATGTCCATTGAGCCAGTGATGCTGCCTAACCATCTCATCCTCTGCCATCCCCTTCTCCTCCTGCCGATGGAGCAGCATCAGGGTCTTTTCCAATGAGTCAGCTCTTCATAGTAACTGACCAAGGTATTGGAGCTTCAGCTTCAGCTGAATGAATATTCCTTCCAATGGATTCACCTGCCAGTAAATATTCAGGGTTGATCTCCTTTAGGATTGACTGGTTTGATCTCTTTACAGTTCAAAAGACTCTCAAAAGTCTTCTTCAGCACCACAGTTCAAAAGCATCAATTCTTCAGCACTCAGCCTTCATTATGGTCAACTCTCGCATCCATATGTGACTACTGAAAAAATCATAGCTTTGACTATATGGACCTTTGTCACAAAGTGATGTATCTGCTTTTTAATAGACTGTCTAGGTTTGTCATAGCTTTTCTTCCAAGGAGCAAGTATTTTTAAGTTCCTGGCTGCAGTCACCATCCACAGTGATTTTGGAGTCTGAGAAAGTAAAATCTGTCACTGTTTCCATTGTTTCTCCATCTATTTGCCATGAAGTCATAGGACCAGGGAGAAGGCAATGGCACCCCACTCCAGTACTTTTGCCTGGAAAATCCCATGGACGGAGGAGCCTAGGAGGCTGCAGTCCATGGGGTCGCTAAGAGTCGGACACGACTGAGCTACTTCACTTTCACTTTTCACTTTCCTGCATTGGAGAAGGAAATGGCAACCCGCTCCAGTGTTCTTGCCTGGAAAATCCCAGGGACAGGGGAGCCTGGTGGGCTGCTGTCTCTGGGGTCACACAGAGTCAGATACGACTGAAGTGACTTAGCAGCATGGGACCAGATGCCATGATCTTCATTTTTTGAATGTTGAGTTTTAAGCCAGCTTTTTTAGTCTCCTCTTTCACCTTCATCAAGATGCTCTTTAGTTCACTTTCTGCCATTAGAGTGATATCAGTACAGAAATATATATTGATAATGTTTGTAACATTAGAAATCTGGATTGCAAGCTGTACCTAGAGAGTTCAACACTGAATTAAAATTTCAAATCAAACCAAGGGTGCTGTCATTTAGAAAGTGTTCTCACCAAATCCCTCCCATTCAAAAAATTTCATAAAATAACGCAATGTTTTTTAATTTCCACTTATTGGAAATTAAATAAGCACTGTGTCCTTGGTGTGGTTAAGCACTGGTCCACATTTTCATGGATTATTTGTATTTCAAACCAAAGAGCTTGGCATCCTAATCTACCTGCAGAAGGAGGGAGATGGGATCTTAGGCTGTCCCACAGATCTTCTGAGTGTTACCATCTGCCCAGCTACCCTGCCCCCCAACCCCTGCTCTCCTCCATCCTTCCCTTTCTCCCCAGGGTCTGATCCAGGCTTACAGAGTACCACTCCCTTCCCTACGATAATTTGCTTTAACCAAGGTCTTCTTCTGGTTAAATCAACAATCATCGTCGTGAGACAGCCTCAAGTTGACAGGACAAAGGAACCTGGCCCGGGCCCCTCACTCTTCTCGGGGAGCATGGCAGTTGAGACCAAGAGTAGAGACCATGGGAGTCATCGCTAATGTTTAAGATGTCAGTGATAAGAAAGCAAATGACAACATACCGGTAGCGTCAGTATGCAAGTTACTGAATGGCCTCAGTCCTGTGACGTTTATGTTTTGTGCGTGTGTGCTAAATTGCTTCAGTCACGTCGCGCTCTGTGCGACCCCTACGGACTGTAGCCCTGCCAGGCTCCTCTGTCCATGTGATTCTCCTGGCAAGAATATTGGAGTCGGTTGTCATCCCCTCCTCCAGGGGATCTTCCTGACCCAGGGATCAAACCCGCGTCTCTTCCGCCTCCTGCATTGCAGGCAGGTTCTTTATCACTAGCGCCACCTGGGAGGTCTGAAGTTCACACTATAATCAGAAGCAAATTGTGCTCACCCACCATCAAGTCTAACCTCAAAAATCACTGCATAGCCCTTTATTCCCTATAGAAAACAATTCCTTGATGGTAACAATTATTTAATTGCATAACATTGTGTCAGCCACAGCTCTAACAGTGAATTCGTGTTATATGAACAAGCTAAACAAGAGAATGATCAAGTGATAGATTATGTAGTATGACTTCTAAACATGATAAATATTCAGAGAAAAGATGAGGCATGACAGGCTTTATAGAAGATCTGGGACCCAAATGGCATCCACTGAGTGATCAGAAGATGGCATCTCTTCTTATTCTGCTTCCATTCTTGGCTCTGTTTTGTGAAGTCTGGCTCTTTCTCAGAAACTTGTAGAAATGCCTAATTTCCTCAAAGCAAAAGAAAATTCTTGATCTTGAACTTCAAGATGGTGGGTTCCGTAACTGACCATCCCCGTGACATTGAGCTGTCCTCACTCCCAGTGCTGATTTCCTGGTACTAATCTAAGCAACCTTTGCTGGTTGGTTAGTTGCTAAGTCATGTCTGACTCTTGTGACTCATAGAATGTATCCCACCAGGCCCCTCTGTTCATGGGATTTCCCAGGCAAGAATGCTAGAGCGGGTTGCCATTTCCTTCTCCAGGGGATCTTCTCGACCCAGGAATCAAACCCGCATCTCCTGCATTGGCCAGTGGTTTCTTTATCCCTGAGCCACCAGCAAAGCCCAAGCAACCTTCGTTAACCTCCTCCATTCTCAGCTCTCATTCTTACCTCTGAGAGCCTGCACTAACCACTACTCCTTCTGTGAATGCTGCTGCTGCTCTTCTCTTCCTTCTTCCCCGTACCCTCCCCAAATCTCCACATTTCCATCTAACTCCCTTTTTAACTCCATCTAACTCTGACCACGCAATCACTTGAATCAAGCTGATGACAGATAACTATGTCAGGAAAATGTGGTTTGGAGTTTTTTGGTGTGGCACAATGGTTGTTTCTCTTTTATCTTCTTACTTATTTTCATGTGTGTGCTCCTCACTGCCATGGAAAAGTCAAAACTCTTCTAGAGAAGAAGAACCATCTTCTCTCTGCTCAAATGCTTCCCATAGCGCTGAGTGCTCTGCACACAGTGGGCGCCCCAGAGTTGTCACCGGCTGATGGATGTAATGAGAGTTTCAACAGCCTCAGGAACCCACAGGCCACAGAGTGGTTTGATCACACTTGCTGATTATCTCTTCTTCCAAACTCTGGGCAGAAAGCCAAAGCCCACCCAAGATGTTGTAATGGTCTTATAATGACACAGTATTTGTTTACAAGCCTTCTTAAGAGAAAGTCAATTTGTGAGCATCTAAAGCTTTCGAGACTTATTGTCTGTCTGATTAACCCTCCTATGGTGGCTTGAGAGTGATCTAACCCTCTATAGAAAAGGAGCAACAACAGAGGATATGGAGCCTCCTTTATACATGTCTTTGGTGACATCCATAAGACTATTACAGAGAAACCTCTGATTCCCTTACTCCTGGAAACCTCTTTCATTCACATTGACCAATGGTAATCATTCTATTTTTTAAATACTTTTATAGTGTCTAATGTCTGTATTAATTTGATCTTTGCATAAATTGATCTTTGACATTTATAGCTGAGAAATAAAATTCATATTTTGTGGCACGACAAGAAAAATTTAAACATAAAATTATTTTCTGCCCTTTGACTCCTCTCTCTTCCTTAGGGTGCGTTGTGCATCTGCATTATGTAACATCCAAACCTCTCCCATGGGCAGAAATACCTGCTCAAAGACAACAAGCAACATTTTCTTAGGATAAACAAGACAAATCCTTAAAACATAACATTCCCTCTTGATCTCGTAAAAGGCCATGATGATTCCTAGATCTGGATTGTGTAAACTGTCTACAACTCTGTCTCCAAAACCTTATATAATTGCCTTGACTTAGAAGGGGCAGAACAGTTCTCAGAGCTTTCTGAGATGCTATTCCCAGCTTATAATGTGAAAATTTGGTTCTGGTAAAAATTTCCATTTTTCTTAGGTCAGCTGATTAATTTTTCATCAACATAGCAATAAACAAATAATGTCAGCCAGTAACAATGACTGATGATACAAAGAAGTAGAACTTGCTTGATAATTATCCCCTGAGGCAGAGTTCACAGACATCTTTTCTTCTTATTCTTTACCTAAAATGGCAATTAGAGGGCTTTCCAAGTGGCTCAGTGGTAAAAATTTCACCTGCCAATGCAGAAGCCACAGGAGATGCGGATTCAATCCCAGAGTGGGGAAGATCCCTGGAGGAGGCAATGGCAACCTACTCCAGTATTCTTGGCTGGAGAACCCCATGGACAGAGGAGCCTGGTGGGCTACAGTCCATGGGGTCGCAAAGAGTCAGACACAGCTGAGAGACTGTGTATGCACACAAATGCCAATTAGAAAGCCAGGATCCTATTCTTGGCCAGCAAGAGACCACAGAGATGAAATAAATTCATTTCCTTTAAAGTCCATGATTCCATTTCTCCTCCCTTTCCCCCTTAGAAATAGATACTAGCTAGACTGAAACATGGGAAGTTCTAGCCATTAGGTAGTGATGACATTAAGGCACTTAACTTGCTTTTGCAGCTCTGATACGTTCCCATGGAAATAACTGTTGGAAGCCAGCAACTGAGAAATAAGAATTCTGGGTTTTCCTTAGCTTCTGGCAGCTAACAAAGAGCCAAATATTCAAACATGCTGAAGAATCTCAAAGTTGTTGATCTAGTGCATTTACCATAGTCCATAAAGATGGACTTTAACATAAAGTCCATAGCTTTAACTAACATAAGGATGCCATAGTTCCTTTTTTGCAAATTTCTATTTATCTTCTTGATTGTCAACTAATATTTACGTCACCCCCACAGATTCAGGAAATTAGCTCAGTACGGTAATGCTATCTGGGCTCAAATTTCACAAATGCTACGGGTGGAAACTTGAACAGATTATCTAGATTTTCAGAATCTCCATTTCTTAAGTAAAAGGTAAATTATTATTTACAGGGTAATCATGACTATTAAACAAAAGAAAGCGTGGGAAGCATTTGGTGTAAGTTACATAGCAAGTGATACATAAATGACAAGTGGAACTTAGTGGTGAGATAGAAAAGCAGAAGAATCTTATTTGTTTTTACCTCTGCCCATCTCTACATTCATGAAGGTCCTCAACAAGCTGAGAGGCAACCCTCCCCTTTAACACATGGTTGTAATCTCTGATCCAAAAGAACTTCATGATGGGTATTAACTTCCTCTTGATGATGTAACAAATTACCCCAGACTTTGTGCTTTAAAACTACACAAATGTTTTACTTCTGTGTCTGTAGGTCAGAAGTTCTCTGCTCGTGGTCTCATAAGGCTGAAATCAAGGTATTGGCTGGGGCTGCAGTCCATATCTGGGGCTCAGGGTCCTTTTCCAAGGCCACTGGTTGATGGCAAAATTCAGTCCCTTCTCACACTTTCCATATGGGCCCCTCCATCTTCAAGCCAACAACAGCACATCAAATCCTTGTGCTTCAACTCTCTTTGAAGTCTTTTGCCCAGAGCTGGGAGAAAGCTATGCTTTCAAGGACTCATGTGATTGTATCAGACTTAACTAGGTAACTCAGGTTCATTTTCTGCCTTAAAGTCAGTTGATTAGTAACTTAATTACATCTGCATAGTCCCTTTTGCCATGTAACAGAGCACATTCACGCATAGAACACCAGATGGTAAAAGTCATGGAGGCAAAAAGTCTGCTGAGCACATGATGTGTCCTGTGGAATAACAGTGTGAGTTCTTCCACTTAACCACTTAATCTATTACAAATGGGGAAACGGAAAATGGTGAGAAGTGACTATGGTCATCTAAATGTCCAGGAACAGAGCCACAATAACCCATGTCCTTTATTCAGTTCTGATAGATGAGTGATCTTCATACCAAGCACTCTAGATCCTACTCAGTCAAATTTCCAGACTCAGCATCAGCCTCCTGCTTTCTGACCTGCCATCTTTTAATTTGACTCAATGACAAGAGAAATAAAACTCAGAAAGTATTTTTTTAAAAATTCAGTGCTTGCTGTAGAGACCACCATGGCACTTTGGGTACATGATGGAGAGGCTGGTGCAGAAGACTGGGGAGAGAAGCATTTCTTTCTCCACTGTGTCTCCCCAGAAGCTTCCTGCCCTGTGGCTTCTGTTGGTGAAGGTGGCTCCCCCAGCCTTGCTGGAATCACTGTAACTGTGGGCAGATGTGAGCCAGAACCCAAGGCATGTGATGCTGGTCTGGGGAGGCTCAACCCCAGGCAATGCCAACCAAAGTCAGAGTAATATGTTCCCCTACCTCCAGCTCCACCCCCAGTTACCAGGCTCTCAACAGAGCCCAGCAGCCTCTGCCCTCCTCCCCCTCTTCCCTTTATCCCACCCTCCAGCTGTACCAGATTCCTGAAAACCTGAGCATAGCTCAGAATGCAGAGATGTGAGCCTGGAAAAAATCTTTTTTATTTTATACTGGAGTATAGCTGATTAACTAGTGGCAGTTTCAGGTGGACAGCAAAGGGATTCAGCCATACATATACATGTCACGTATCCATTCTCCCCCAGACTCTCCTTCCATCCAGGCTGGCACATAACATTGAGCAGAGTTCCATGTGCTATACAGTAGGTCCTTGTTGGTTAGCCATCTAAAATATAGTAGTGTGTACATGTCCATCCCAAACTCCGTAACTATCCTTTCCCCCTACCCTTCCCCCCAAGCAACCATTCTCTAAGTCTGTGAGTCTGTATCTGTTTCACAGAGGTGTGATTTTAAGCTAAATTTTCTGGAAAATTATCATGCCAAAATAGATAACCAATAGAATGGAATTAGCCACAGATAAACAATAAAATACTCATCCATAAAAAAAAGATTTAAAAATTCAACTATTTTTAAATTTTATTTTCAGTTCAGTTCAGTTCAGTCGCTCAGTCGTGTCCGACTCTTTGCAACCCCATGAATCGCAGCACGCCAGGCCTCCCTGTCCATCACCAACTCCCGGAGTTCACCCAGACTCACGTCCATCGAGTCAGTGATGCCATCCAGCCATCTCATCCTCTGCCATCTCATTCTCCTCCTGCCCCCAATCCCTCCCAGCATCAGAGTCTTTTCCAATGAGTCAACTCTTCGCATGAGGTGGCCAAAGTACTGGAGTTTCAGTTTCAGCATCATTCCTTCCAAAGAAATCCCAGGGCTGATCTCCTTCAGAATGGACTGGTTGGATCTCCTTGCAGTCCAAGGGACTCTCAAGAGTCTTCTACAACACCACAGTTCAAAAGCATCAATTCTTGGGCGCTCAGCCTTCTTCACAGTCCAACTCTCACATCCATACATGACTACTGGAAAAACCATAACCTTGACATTAAAAAGCAGACATCAAAACTACCATGATGTAGACTTTAACTATATTACAATTTTATTTGCCAATTATACCTTAATAAAGATGAAAGCAATCAAAAGGTATTATACATATTTTCTCTTCTGGGAGACACCATGGAAGCAGGTTTCAGTGGTGTGAATTGGTCTAAGGTAAACAGACCCTCAAATCATCTTCATGAAAACACGTGCAAAGAACCGCATGTTCTCTATAATATTTTCTAAAAGTCATGAACCAAGGAGGTCCATTCTAGACTTTTCCACCCACAGCCAGCAGTGAATGACCTCTGTTCAGAAGTCTGAGCATGAAGTAAGCCAATAAACAGGTGAAAGGGAGGAAGATCTGGGCTAAACTTGTGAAATCAAAGAGCGTCAGTATTTTGCTTAAAACCATCAAGATGTTGTAGATGTATGTATGCCATGAGGTTTCTAGAAGCATAGTGACAGTTAATTATTTACAAGAATGTGAAGAATATCATCCTTTTGGCTCTATGCTTCTCCAGGATAATTGGGAGGGATTCTCAGAGCTGTAACTAATAATGTTAAAATCAAACAGAAACTTTCCCAGAAACATTTATCTGCTTTTGAACTACAGTCTTCCCTAGGTAGGTCAGGAAACAAGACCTAAATTGAAAATGTAACCTACTTCAGAGGAAAGAGCCCCTAAGTCCCCAGCACTGAGCTGTGAACACCAGCTTCCAATGCTGATACTATGTGAGTGAGCTAGACTGTCAATTTGCTCCATTGTCACTTCCTGTGATGGTGTGTTTTACATCTCATCAACCAGAGCACATGTCCTTGCTCACAGATGAAGGCCAGACCAACTCTCCTGGTTGAATTTTTTTTAAAACAATACTTTCTTCTTTTGGAAAACAAGCATCCCCAAAGACCCCAAGAACACTTGCATTTTGGTTGCTAATGTGATCATGGAGGAACACTCTTGCTTACTTTGCAAATATTATGTTGACTTAGAGAACACCTGTCTGTAGAGAAAGACCCTCTTCTTCAGTGCTTTCCCAAGACATTATGGATAAACCAAGTCACCAAGGCTGAAGACTAATCTAACATTCATTCCATGTAGGAATGAACTATTCAATGTGAAGCAAAGCTTGGATTTACAAAACTCAGCCTACAGATGTTTAATCAATTTGTAAATTTTAAGAGTCAACATTTGCAACTGCTGTTACAACTAACCCTCAAACAGCAGCAGCATGTCAAAAACAATTATATCTCATTCTTGCTCCAGGCTGAAACAGGAGTTCCTTTTTTAAGTGTTTTTCTAGAATACCTCTCCTTCCATGAAGACACAGGGGTCCAGTCTCCATCTTGTTGTTCCAGTCTCTAAGCCCTCAAATTCTTTTCATCCAACTGGTAGTTGGAGAAAAACAAGAGAGTCATGGTTTCCAAAGTGTGCAGGCCATGGCGTGTGCTGCAGTGAATTCACAGGGGTGCCACGAGCTATGTAAAACATTTTAAGGAAACACAATGCCTTTGTTGAACACTGCAAAAACTGCTTGCTTAAGGTAATTCCAGTTTTGTCATTAAACCATTACTCATTTCTAAAGTCCTCTATTATTTTTATTGAAATACAATTGGCATATAACATTGTGTAAGGTTAATTTATATGATGTACTGACGTGCCACATATTTATATTACAGTATAAATTACCACTATAACATTAGCTAACACTGCTATCACATCATTTTTTGTGTGTTTTTTAGGATCTAGACTCTGAGGAACTTTTAAGTTTATAATCCAGTATTGTTGACTGTCACCACTATGCTGTACATTAGTTCTCCAGGAATTATTTATCTACTAGTTCCCAGTTTATATCCTTAAACAACATCTCCACACTTCCCCTCAGTTCAGTTCAGTCGCTCAGTTGTGTCTGACTCTTTGTGACCCCATGAATCGCAGCACGCCAGGCCTCCCTGTCCATCACCAACTCCCGGAGTTCACTCAGACTCACGTCCATCGAGTCAGTGATGCCATCCAGCCATCTCATCCTCGGTCGTCCCCTTCTCCTCCTGCCCCCAATCCCTCCCAGCATCAAAGTCTTTTCCAATGAGTCAACTCTTCGCATGAGGTGGCCAAAGTACTGGAGTTTCAGCTTTAGCATCATTCCCTCCAAAGAAATCCCAGGGCTGATCTCCTTCAGAATGGACTGGTTGGATCTCCTTGCAGTCCAA
>SJYT01080158.1:30743-47914 GCA_006410635.1 Cephalophus harveyi | reverse complement strand
TATCTTGGACTTTGCTCAAACTCATGTCCATTGATTTGGTGATGCCACCCAACCATCTCATCCTCTGTGGCCCACTTCTCCTTCTGCCCTCAATCTTTCTCAGCATCAGAGTCTTTTCCAATGGGTTGGCTCTTTGCATCAGATAGCCAATGAATTCAGCATCAGTCCTTCCAATGAATATTTAGGGTTGATTTCTTTTAAGATTGACTGGTTTGGTCTCCTTGCTGTCCAAGGGACTCTTGAGACTCTTCTCCAGCACCACAGCTTGAAAGCATCAGTTCTTTGGCAGTCAGTCTTCTTTATGGTCCAACTCACATCCATACATGACTACTGGGAAAACCATAGCTTTGACTATATGGACCTTTGTCAGCAAAGTGATATCTCTGCTTTTTAAAATGCTGTCTAGACTTTTCTGGTGGCTCAGATGGTAAAGTGTCTGCTTACAATAAGGGAGACCTGGGTTCAGTCCTTGGGTTGGGAAGATCCCCTGGAGAAGGAAATGGCAACCAACTCCAGTACTCTTGCCTGCAAAATCCCATGGATGGAGGAGCATGGTATGCTATAGTCCATGGGGTTGCAAAGAATCGGACACGACTGGGTGACTTTGCTTACTCACTTACTTATTTATATTTGTCATAGTTTTTCTTCCAAGGAGCAAATGTCTTTTAATTTCATGGCTATAGTCACTGTCCACAGTCATTTTGTACCCCAGAAAATAAAATCTGCCAGTTTCTATTTTTTCACCATCTATTTGATATTAAGTGGTAGTACTGGATGCCATGATCTTAGTTTTTTGAATGTTGAGTTTCAAGTCAACTTTTTCACACTCTTTCACCGTCATCAATAGGCTCTTTAGTTCCTCTTTGCTTTCTGTCATTAGGGTGGTATCAGTGAATATCTGAAGTTATTGATATTTGTCCTGCCAGTCTTGATTCCAAGCTTGTGCTTCATCCAGCTGGCATTTTGCATGATGTACTCTGCATGTAAGTTAAATAAGCAGGGTGACAATACGGTGCCTTGACCAGACTGTTGTTCCAGGTCCAGTTCTAACGGTTACTTGTTTAGCTGCATACAAGTTTCTCAGGAGGCAGGAAAGGTGATCTGATATTTCTATCTCTTGAAGAATTTTCCACAGTTGTTGTGATCCACACAGTTAAAGGCTTTAGTGTAGTCAAGGAAGCAAAAGTAGATATTTTTCTGAAATTGCCTTGCTTTCTATCTGATCCAACTGATGTTGCCAATTTGATGTTTGGTTTCTCTGCCTTTTCTAAATCCAACTTCTACATCTGGAAGCATTTTGAGCATTACCTTGCTAGTATGTGAAATGAGCATGATTGTACAGTAGTTTGAACATCTTTGGCATTGCCTTTCTTTGCAATTGGAACGAAAACTGACCCTTTCTGGTCTTGTGGCCACAGCTAACTTTTCCAAATTTTCTGGCATGTTGAGTGCACCACTTAAATAGCATCATCTTTTAGGACTTTAAATAGCTCGGCTGAAATTCCATCTTCCACTAGCTTTGTTCACAATAATGATTCCCAAGGCCCTCTTGACTTCACACNTTCTGGTCTTGTGGCCACAGCTAACTTTTCCAAATTTTCTGGCATGTTGAGTGCACCACTTAAATAGCATCATCTTTTAGGACTTTAAATAGCTCGGCTGAAATTCCATCTTCCACTAGCTTTGTTCACAATAATGATTCCCAAGGCCCTCTTGACTTCACACACCAGGATATCTGGTTCTAGGTGAGGGACCACAACATCATGATTATCTGTGTCATTAAGACCTTTTTTGTATAGCTCTTCTATGTATTCTCGCCATCTTATCTTAATCTGCTTCTGTTAGAAAGAAAGAAAGTGAAGTCGCTCAGTTGTGACCAACTCTTTGTAACCCCAATGGACTGGACTGTAGTCTACCAGGCTTCTCTGTTCATGGGATTTTCCAGGCAAGAATACTGGAGTGGGTTGCCATTTCCTTCTCTAGGAGATCTTCCCAACCCAGGGATTGAACCCGGGTCTCTCGCATTGTAGGTAGATGCTTTACCGTCTGAGCCACCAGAAAGGGTCAGTATTCTTGCCATCTTATCTTAATCTGCTTCTGTTAGGTCCTTACAATTTGTGTCCTTTACTGTGCCATCTTGCATAAAATGTTCCTTGGTATCTCTAATTTTCTTGAAAAGATCTCTAGTCTTTCCCATTCTATTGTTTTCCTCTCTTTCTTTCCATTGTTCACTTAAGAAGACTTTGTTATCTCTTCTTGCTATTCTTTGGAACTTTCATTCAGATGGGTGTATCTTTCCTTTTCACTTTTCTTATTTTCTCAGCTATTTGTAAGTCCACCTCAGACAGCTATTCTGCCTTCTTGCATTTCTTTTTCTTTGAGATGGTTTTAGTCACTGCCTCCTGTACAATGTTACAAACCTCCATCCATAGTTCTTCAGACACTCTGTCAATCAGATCTAATCCCTTGAATCTATTTGTCACTTTCACTGTATAATCGTATGGGATTTGATTTAGGTCATACCTGAATGGCCTGGTGGTTTTCCCTACTTTCTTCAACTTCAGCCTGAATTTTGCAATAATAGGCTGATGATCTGAGCCAAAGTCCACTCCAGGTCTTGTTTTTGCTAACTGTATAGTGTTTCTCCATCTTCTGCTTTATGTTATATACTTAATCTGTTCTTAAGGTAATCCTACAAGGTAGATGTTGTTGGTTTTCCATTTTACAGAGGATAAAACTGAGATCAAGACAAAGAACGTGTTTGAATTTATGTAGTTTGTCTCCAAAGTCCATTCACCTTCCTTCCTTCACTCTCCCTACACACACCTGCACACCTATTCAGTAATCACCACCAGCCAAGCCTATGGACTTTAGTCTTTAAATTCACACAAGGCTAAGATCACAGTGAATAAAAAACACACATGGCTTCATGCTTCTGCTGCCTCCTGAATTCCAGTGCCTGGGGGTTGGTTTAGATACCCCCTGCTTTGGATGGGGGCTTGCTGCCAATAAGTTTCCCATTTTCCAAGCAGCTGGAAGGATAACAACCAGCTGCTCTGAAATACATTTGAATCCCATCCCTTCAACTAAGAGACAGCTGTGCTTATCTATAGGAAGACTCTGGAAGATGGTTTTTTTGTTTTATAAGTCACTCTAGGCAGAATGAGAGCGATTTCTGATTTGAAAAAAGAGACTAAATTCCAGAACAGAACTTTTTAGTAGTTCCTCATTGTGGATGCTTTTCTAACCTCTGATATTTCCTGACACAAAGATACAAAGTTTGTGAGTATCAGACAAATGAAAGACAGTTATTTTCAAGTCACTTTGTCTTCCTCAAGTTGTGGATTTTACACCTGACATACCCCATGCTTCACTTCTGAGACAACAGCATTTTGTTGCTCTAGGCTTTTCCTGGAATGATTTCTGAAGCCCTGGTCTGTCTGGTTACCCGCTGCTCTTTCCTTCCAGCGTGCAGACGAAGCATTAAAGGGATGTGTTAATGCTGCTGCTTCTTATCCTAGATTCAAGCCAATGACAAAAAATATGACTGAAATCTATAGGCCACAGTGGGCGTGGGGCTGGAGTGGCACCCAGACCTACACTTAAATGAAACCACAGGAAGCAGACAATATTGAAAATGTACACAGGAGTCCCGAAAGCTGGCAGTTCAGATTTTGTTGTTGCAGTTGTCTAAAGCTAGTTATGGTTCCAGCATAGCTCTATTTTATAGGTAATGGTGAAATTCAGTTTTTAATTTAAAAATAGAGATTAATGCTATATTTTATAGTTTTATGTTTAAACCATGGTCAAATCAAAGACTCTGGAAAAGCTGGGTTGCAAAAAATTTGCAACATGAGGTGCAAAGTATGTCAAAAGAACAGGGAAGTTGATATTTTACTTAAAACCAGAAAACCACATCCTGCATATAAGTATGTTAAATGTATTGTATATGCTTATGTATAAGAATCTGCCTGCAATCCAGGAGACCCAGGTTCAATCCCTAGGTTGGGAAGATCTCCTAGAGAAGGGAATGGCGATTCACTCTAGTATTCTTGCTTGGAGAATCCCATGGACGGAGGAGCCTGGAGGGATACAGTCCATGGGGTCTTATAGAGTTGGACATGCTGAAGCGACTAAGCAGCAGCATGCTTAAGTATATACTAATTTAGAGTTCATTTATGTACTGCCCTATTCCTGTAGCCTCTATTTTCCCATCAAAATGGCAAACATTTTCTAAAGGAGATTAGGCATGTTTGGCAGCATCTTAAACACATGGAAAGGTGAGTTCTGTGAGATTTTATGAATGAGACTATTGGGTACTAAACTTGAGGGGATGTGCTTGCTCAGGCAAAAATCTTACTTTGCTAGTTATGATTACTTTTGCTCCCAGAACCTTTCCCAAGATGTTTTTGGCTACTACTTTTTAGCTAGGTTTAAAGGACGGGAGACAGCTGGCAATCCATTGGCAAGCAATCATCTACTTTTGGTGTATTAGCTGCCTATCACACTTCATCTTTTCCATTTCATTCAGCACTAGGAATGGTTCATACCAATGGTAAATTGAGGGCTGCCTCACAAATAATCAATTTTCTGTGTTAAATGCCATGTTTGAAACACCTGAGTAGTTTCTATCTTTCTAACCAGACCCTGACTGATACATGTACTAAAAGCTTTGTGATGAGCAGAACTTGTTTCATGCTAATTTGTTGGGAAGAGAGTCTTAGTACTTGGTTCTGCACCTCTTATTCTCAGGAAATGGTCTTGTGTTTTTCCTGGCTTTTTAAACTTAGGTAGAAATTGTCCTTAGTTTTATTCCATCAAGATCTCCAAATTCTGTCATGTATTATTTACCAGTTGACTTTATGAACTTATACTATCACACTTAACATTAACTATGAACCCTGAAAAGAAACAGAAGCTCAGGGAAGCTAATTAATTTCTTCCTAGACTCCATATCTAGGATATTGTGAATTGAGGCTCAAATATAGGTTATCAACTACAAAAATAATTTTACCCTTAGGCTATTAGACATGTCTTATTGATATATTACATTTAAATCACTGAGTGATTCTTACCTAAATGTAGGAATTTGGAGTTTTCTAACAAATAATGAAAAGCATCACTTAATCGAGGATTTATAAGCCAATTTTAGACACCAAAAACTTTGGTTTATGAGCTTTGGCTATGGGATATCTGAGAAATATTGTTTAGGGGAAGAATAGAACAATTAAAATAATATTTATCATGGAAATATTTTATATATGGTTTCTGCACTTGTAATTCTACAATTTATATAACTTTCAAATAATTGTTTTTAAGTATTATATTGAAGTATAATTGACTAATAATGTGTTAGTTTCAGGTATATAACAAAGTGGCTCAGTTATACATATCTATTGTTTTTCAAATTCTTCTCTCGTTTATAGGTTATTACAGAATATTGAGCAGAGTTCCCCGTGCTATATACAGGTCCTTGCTGGTTATCCATTTTAAATATAGCAGTATGTACATGTCAACTGCAAACTCCCCATCTATCAATTCTCCCTACACTTACACCTGATAACAAGTTCATTCTCTGAGTCTGTTTTGTAAAAAAAAAAAAAAATTCATTTGCATCTTTTTAGATTCCATATATAAATGATATAATGTGTTATTTATACACATATCCCCTTTTTCGGATGTCCTTCCTGTGTAGGTCATGGCAAAGCATTGTTAAGAGTTCCCTCTGTTTTACTGCAGATTCTCATTATTTATCTACTTTATGCATGGTAATGTATATATGTTAATCCCCTTCTCCCAACTGATTCCACCCCTCTTCCTCCACTGGCATCCATATTTGGATGTCTATGTCTCTATTTCTGCTTTGCAAGTAAGTTCATCTGTATCATTTTTCTAGATTCCACATATAAGAAATATAATATTTCTTTTTCTTTTTCTGATTCTTTCAGCTTCATTTTGCCTTGGCTGTTCATGGTCTTTCGTGTTTCCATACAAATTGTAACAGTTTTGTTGATTCTGTGAAAAAAATGACATTTGTAACTTGAGAGGGATTGCAATGAAACTTCCAGTCCAAGAACACCATATCTCTCCATCTGTTTCTGTTGTCTTTATTTCTTTAATTAGTACCTGATACTTTTCTGAGTACAGGTCTTTTGCCTCCTTAGGTCGGTATATGCCAAGGTATTTTGTTTTTTGATGTGATGGTATTGAGATTCTGTGTTTTCTCATTTTGATCTTTTGTTGTTAGTGTATAAAACACAACATATTTCTATTTATTAATTTTGTTCCCTGAAACTACTGAATTCATTGATGATCTCTTGTAGATTTCTGGTAGCATCTTTAGGATTTTTTATGTATAGTACCATGTCCTCTATAAACAGTGACAGTTTTTCTTATTTCTCCAATTTCAATTCAGTTCAGCCATTCAGTCGTGTCCGAATCCTTGCGACCCCATGAACTACAGCATGCCAGTCCTCCCTGTCCATCACCAACTCCGGAGTCCACCCAAACCCATATCGATTGAGTTGGTGATGTCATCCAACCATTTCATCCTCTGTCGTCCCCTTCTCCTCCTGCCCTCAATCTTTCCCAGCATCAAGGTCTTTTCCAATGAGTCAGCTCTTCACATGAGGAGGCCAAAGTATTGGAGTTTCAGCTTCAACATCAGTCCTTCTAAAGAACACCCAGGACTGATCTCCTTTAGGATGGACTGGTTGGATCTCGTCACAGTCCAAGGGACTCTCAAGAGTCTTCTCCAACAACACAGTTCAAAAGCATCAATTCTTCGGCGCTCAGCTTTCTTCACAGTCCAATTCTCATATCCATACATGACCACTGGAAAAACCAAAGCCTTGACTAGATGGACCTTTGTTGACAAAGTAATGTGTCTGCTTTTTAAATATGCTGTCTAGGTTGGTCATAACTTTCCTTCCAAGGAGTAAGTGTCTTTTAATTTCATGGCTACAATCACTATCTGCAGTGATTTTGGAGCCCTGAAAAATAGTCAGCCACTGTTTCCAGTGTTTCCCCATCTATTTGCCATGAAGTGATGGGACTGGATGCCATGATCTTAGTTTTCTGAATGTTGAGCTTTAAGCCAACTTTTTCACTCTCCTCTTTCACTTTCATCAAGAGGCTCTTTAGTTCTTCATCACTTTTTGCCACAAGGGTGGTGTTATCTGCATATCTGAGGTTATTGATATTTCTCCCGGCAATCTTGATTGCAGCTTGTGCTTCCTCCAGCCCAGTGTTTCTCATGACGTACTCTGCATATAAGTTAATTTGGATTCCTTTTATTTATTTTTATTCTCTGATAGCAATGGCTAGGGCTTCCAGGACTATGTCAAATAAAAGTGGCAAGAGTGGACATCTTTGTCTTGTTCCTGTCTTTGAGGAAATGCTTTCATCTTTTCATTGTTGAGGATGATGTTAGCTATAAGCTTGTCACATATGGCTTTTATTATGTTGAGGTAAAGTCCCACTGTGCCACTTTCTGGAGAGATTTTATCACAAATGGGTGTTGAACTTTGTCAAAAGCTTTTTTGCATGCATTGTTTTTATTCTTTAATTTGTTAATATGGTGTATCACATTGATTGACTTGTGCATACTGAAGAGTACTTATATCTCTGGGATAAATCCAACTTGATCATGGTGCATGATCCTTTTAATGCATTGTTGGATTCTGCTAACCAGTATTTTGTTGAGGATTTTTGTGTCTATGTTCTTCAGTGATATTGGCCTGTAATTTTCTTTCTTTTTTTTTGTGGTATCATTGATTTTGGCATCAGAGTGATGGTGCCTCATAGAATGAATTTGAGAATGTTCCTTCATCTGCAGTTTTTTAAAATAGCTTCCGGATGATAAGTGTTAATTCTTCTCTCAATATTTGATAGAATTTGCCTGTGAAGCCATCTGGTCCTGGACTTTTGTCTGTCAGAGTTTTTAAATTGCAGTTTCAATTTCACTAGTTGTGATTGGTCTGTTCATATTTTCTGTTTATTCCTGGCTCAGTCTTGGGAGATTGTACCTTTAAGAATTTGTCCACTTCTTCCAGGTTGTCCATATTATTGGCACATAGCTGCTTGTCATAATCTCTTGTGATCCTCTATAATTTCTCCTTTCTAATTTTTAATTTTCTTAATTAGTGAGACTTTCCCCTTTTTCTTGATTAGTCTTAATATCAATTTTGTTTTTATAAAGCACCAGCTTTTACTTTCATTGATTTTTTCTATTGCTTTTTTAAAATTTTACTTATTTTGTAATTGAAGGATAATTGCTTTATAGAATTTTGTTGTTTTTTTCTCAAACCTCAGTATGAATCATCCATCAGTTCAGTTCAGTTCAGTTCAGTCACTCAGTCATGTCTGACTCTTTGCGACCCCATGAATCACAGCACACCAGGCCTCCCTGTCAATCACCAACTCCCAGAGTTCACTCAGACTCACATCCATTGAGTCAGTGATGCCATCCAGCCATCTCATCCTCGTTCGTCCCCTTCTCCTCCTGCCCTCAATCCCTCCAAGCATCAGAGTCTTTTCCAATGAGTTGACTCTTCACATGAGGTGGCCAAAGTACTGGAGTTTCAGCTTTAGCCTCATTTCCTCCAAAGAAATCCCAGGGCTGATCTCCTTCAGAATGGATTGCTTGGATCTCCTTGCAGTCCAAGGGACTCACGAGAGTCTTCTCCAGCACCACAGTTCAAATGCATGAATTCTTCGGTGCTCAGCCTTCTTCACAGTCCAACTCTCACATCCATACATGACCACAGTAAAAACCATAGCCTTGACTAGATGGACCTTAGTTGGCAAAGTAATCTCTCTGCTTTTGAATATGCTATCTAGGTTAGTCATAACTTTTCTTCCAAGGAGTAGGTGTCTTTTAATTTCACAGCTGCAGTCACCATCTACAGTGATTTTGGAGCCCCCCAAAATAAAGTCTGACACTGTTTCCACTGTTTCCCCATCTATTTCCCATGAAGTGATGGGACCGGATGCCATCGCATACATATATCCCCTCCCTTTTGAAACTCTCTCTCATCTCCCTCTCCATCAAACCCCTGTAGATTGATGCAGAGACCCTGTTTGAATTTCCTGAGTCATATAGCAAATTCAATATAAGTTTTCATGTTATTCTTTCCATATGTCTCACCCTCTCCTCCCTTCTCCCCATGTCCATAAGTCTATTCTCTATGTCTGTTTCTCCATTGCTGCCCTGCAAATAAATTCTTCCTTATCATTTTTCTAGATTCCATATGTATGTGTTAGACTACATTATTTATCTTTCTCTTTCTGACTCACTTCACTCTGTATAATAGTCTCTAGTAGGTTCAACCACCTCATTAGAACTGACTCAAATGTGTTCTTTTTTATGGCTGAGTAATATTCCATTGTATATATGTAGCACAACTTCTTTATCCATCCATCTGTCAGTGACGTCTAGGTTGCTTGCATGTTCTAGCTATTGTAAATAGTACAGCAATGAACAATGGGATACATGTGTCTTTTTCAATTTTAGTTTCCTCATGGTATATACTTAGGAGTGGGATTGCTGGGTCATATGGTGGTTTTATTCCTATTTTTTTAAGTAACGAACCTCCATACTGTCTTCCATATTGACTGTATCAGTTTACATTCCCTCCAACAGTGAAAGAGCATTCCCTTTTCTCCACACCCTTTCCAGCATTTATTGTTTACAGACTTTTTGATGATGGCCATTGTGACTGGTGTGAGGTGATATCTCATTGTAGTTTTGATTTGCATTTCTCTAAGGGAAACCCCATATGTTTAACAGCTTATCTTTCAGCAAAAACTCTTCAGGCCAGAAGGGAATGGCAGGATATGTTTAAAGTACTAAAAAAGAAGAATCTACATCCAAGATTGCTGTACCCAGCAAGGATCTCATTCAAAATTGATGGAGAAATAAAAAGCTTTCAGATAAGCAAAAGTTAAGAGAATTTAGTACCATCAAACCAGTTTTAGAACAAATGTTAACAGGGCTTATATAATCAAGAAATAGAAGAAAGAAGATCTATAAAATCAACCCCAAACAATTAAGAAAATGGCAATAGAAACATATATATCAATAATTACTTTAAATGTAAATGGATTAAATGCTCCAATTAAAAGACACAGACTGGCTGAATGGATACAAAAACATGACTTATATATGTGCTGTCTACAAGAAACCCACTTCAGACCCAAAGACACATGTAGACTAAAAGTGAGAGGATGGAAAAATATATTCCATGCAAATGGGAAGAAAAAGGAAGAGGAAGACATAGCAATTGTAAATATCTATGCATCCAACATAGGAACACCTCAATGTATAAGACAAACACTAATAGATATAAAAGGAGAAATTTGCAGTAACACAGTAATAGTAGGAGACTTTAACACCCCCCACACCAATGGACAGATCATCAAAACAGAAAATTAATAAGGAAACATATGTCTTAAATGATACATTAGATGAGATGGATCTCATTGATATCTTCAGGACCTTCCATACAAATGCAGAAGAATACACCTTTTTCTCAAGTGCTCATGGAACATTCTCTAGGATAGATCACATCTTAGGTCACAAATTAAATCTCAGTGCATTTAAGAAAACTGATATCATATCAAGTGTCTTCTCCAACCACAACACTATGAAACTAGATATCAATTACAAGAAAAAAAAATGTAAAAAACCCAGACACATGGAGATTAAACAATACATTAAAAAAAAAAATAACCAATGGGTTACTGAAGAAATCAAAAAGGAAATAAAAAAATTTCTAGAAACAAATGACAATGGAAAAACAACAACTCAAAACCTATGGGATGCATCAAAAGCAGGTCTAAGAGGGAAGTTCATAGCAATACAATCTTACATCAGGAAACAAGAAAAACATCGAATAGACAACATAATTTTACACCTGAAACAACTGGAAAGAGAAGAACAAAAGAATCCCAAAATTACTGGAAGGAAATAAACCATGAAGATAGGAGCAGAAATAAGTGAAAAAGAAATGAAAGAAACAGTAGTAAATAATAAAAAAACTAAAAGCTGGTTCTTTGAGAAGATAAACAAACTTGACAATCCTTTAGCCAGACACATCAAGAAAAAAAGAATCAAACCTACAAATTTAGAAATAAAAGAGGAGAGGTTGCAACAGTCAGTGAAGAAATACAAAGGAGTATAAGAGACTATTATAAACTACATGGCAATAAAATGGATAACCTAGAAGAAATGGACAGATTCTTAGAAAAGTTCAATCTTCCAAGACTGAACCAGGAAGAAATAGAAATTATGAACAACCCAATTACAAGCACTGAAATTGAAGCTGTGCTAAAAAATCTCCCAAAAAACAAAAGCCCAGGACCAGACGGCTTCACAGGAGAACTCTATCAAACATTTACAGGAGAGCTAATGCCTATTCTTCTAAAGCTCTTTCAAAAAATTGCAGAGGAAGGAACACATCCAAATTCATTCTACAAGATCACCAACAACCTGATACCAAAACCAAACAAAGACAACACACACAAAAAAGAAAACTACAGGCCAGTATCACTGATGTACATAGATGCAAAAATACTCGACAAAATTTTAGCAAACAAAATTCAGCAACACATCAAAAAGCTCACACACCATGATCAAGTTGGGTTTATTCCAGGGATGCAAGGATTCTTCAATATGCACAACTCAATGTGATACACCATATTAACAAATTGAAAGATAGCAACCATATGAATATCTCAATAGATGCAGAAAAACCCTTTGACAAAATTCAGCACCATTTATGATTAAACTCTTCAGAAAATGGGCATAGAAGGAACCTACCTCAACATAGTAAAGGCCATATATGATAAGCTTATAGCAAACTTTATTCTCAATGGTGAAAAACTGAAAGCATTCACCCTAAGATCAGGAACAAGACAAAGGTGTCCACTTTCACCACTGTTATTCAAGATTGTTCTGGAAGTCCTAGTGTCAGCAATCAGAGAAGAAAAAGAAATAAAAGGAATCCAGATCAGAAAAGAAGAAATAAAGCTCTCATTGTTTGCAGATGATATGGTACTGTACATAGAACACCCTAAAGGAAGTACAGAAAATTACTAGAATTAGTGAATTTAGCAAAGTTGAAGGATATAAAATCAATACACAGAAATCACTTGCATTTCTATATAATAACAATTAAAAATCAGAAAGAAAATTTAGGAATCTATTGCTTTGTTTTGGGGAGGGGGGTCTCTGTTTCATTTATTTGTGCTCTGATCTTTATGATTTCTTTTCTTCTACTAACTTTTTGGGTTTTATTTGTTCTTCTTTCTCTAGTTGCTTTAGATGTAAGGTTAGGTTGTTTGAGATTTTTCTTATTCCCTGAGGTAAGATTACATTGCTATCAACTTCTCTTAAAACTTCTATGCTTGTGTCTCATAGGTTTTGCATCATTGTGCTCCAAAACCCAAACTTCCTTCTCAAACTTGTGGTGAAACACGTGGAAACTCATAAATAATTCAAGTAATTTATTTTTGTGCCACATATCTCCTGTAACCTTTAACCTGTGTCAAACAGGGTGAAAATGGTAATATTATATCTTCTTCATAGACCTTATTGCCTTAAAATGACTATAATGTTAGATGAAATATGAATTGCTTTGTTTATGGTGGTCTAGTCACTAAGTCGTGTCCAACTCTTGAGACCCCATGGACTCTAGTTTACCAGGTTCCTCCATCCATGGAATTTCCCAAGCAAGAGTAGTGGAGTGGGTTGCCATTTCCTTCTCCAGGAGATCTTCCTGACCCAGGGATTGAACCAGAGTCTCCTACATTGCAGGTGGATTCTTTACTGACTGAGCCATCAGGGAAGCCTCCTAAATTGTTTGTTGTTCAAGTTCTTCCATCATAATCTAGGTATCATGGAATGATTTCCTGAGAAAGTGATATTAAGGGAAGAAAAGGAGTTTCTCTAATCAAAAGGGAGGGATGATTTACAGGTAAAGAAAAAAAAAGACTTATGAAAAGGCTTAGAAGTAAGGAGAAATATGTGGTGTATTTAAAAACTAAAATATTTTAGTTTAGTTTCATTTTGTTGTAAGGCTGGAGTACAAAATGTAAAAACAATAGATAAATTTGGTTAAGCAGGATAGACAGGATAACTTAAGGCTTTTGGAATCTAACAAAATTTTAGAATGAAGATAAATTTTAAAGTCTAATGAAAATCCATCATTGTACTGTAAAAGAAATGATTTTTATTTATAAATCATTTTTTACTGTTAATGTAGAGAATGGACTAGAGGGGAGTAAAAATGTAGAGGTAAAGTTCAAAAACATATTGTAGTTATCCAAGTTATGCAATGACCTGCTCTAGGGTAGTAAGAGTTTAACCCTCTCAATACCTTCCTTTTCTACTAAAGGGCCTTGATGATTGGCTAAATGTAATTGGTTAAGGAGAACCGTGAGTTCAAGGTAATTTTACTGTACATAAAATAATACTACAATTGCCCCACTGAGTTCACAATATGCTTAGAATTAAAATACAGGATGATGACATTTAAAGACTGAAGTGGGTATGTAAAATTCAAGGTTTACATACTCACTTCAGTGAGTATGTAAAAAATACCTGGTCTCACCACTTCTGTACTGGCAGTTCTACCTAGTGTAATAATGCAAGGTTGAAAACAGACAGAATAAAAATGAAGAAATATAATTGTCATTATGCATACATGATATGCCTGTATACTAAACATAAAAAAATCTGGGAAACTATGAATTATTAAGTGAATCTTACAAGGTCTCTAGATCCAGGTTAGTATAAATATATAAGAATGTACTCAACTTCATTAGTTATCAAGGAAGTGCCAATTAAAATTTTAAATATAATCCTACCAAAATGGCTAAAGTGAAAAATATGGGGAAGAAGGCACAGATAAAGATGTGTTACAATTGGAACTCTCATATATTGCTACTGGGAATATAAGTTTGCAAGAGTACTTTGGAAATTTGTGGAAGTGTCCAATACAACTGAATATATGCATTTTTATTGCTCTGCAATTATACTCTCAGGTATCTACCCAACAAAATTTCATATATTTGTTCACCAAAATATAAATACTGGAATATTTATAAATTTATATTCATAAGCACCACCAAATATGTCAAACTCCATCAACAGAAAAATGGCTAAATAAACTATACTTTTTATATTATACCAGAATGAGAATCAATAGATCTTGATTCTCAATCAAATGAAATTTGATTGAAACAAACCAAAAATACAAGATTACATATTACTGTTTTATATTTAACACATGTCTAATATGCTAGATAATTATATATTAAGCCATATATATTTAATATGTGTATATATATGCTGTCTCTTATACACATCTTGCCCCACTGAGTTCACAATATGCTTAGAATTAAAATACAGGATGATGACATTTAAAGACTGAAGTGGGTATGTAAAATTCAAGGTTTACATACTCACTTCAATGAGTATGTAAAAAATACCTGGTCTCACCACTTCTGTACTGGCAGTTCTACCTAGTGTAATAATGCAAGGTTGAAAACAGACAGAATAAAAATGAAGAAATATAATTGTCATTATGCATACATGATATGCCTGTATACTAAACATAAAAAAATCTGGGAAACTATGAATTATTAAGTGAATCTTACAAGGTCTCTAGATCCAGGTTAGTATAAATATATAAGAATGTACTCAACTTCATTAGTTATCAAGGAAGTGCCAATTAAAATTTTAAATATAATCCTACCAAAATGGCTAAAGTGAAAAATATGGGGAAGAAGGCACAGATAAAGATGTGTTACAATTGGAACTCTCATATATTGCTACTGGGAATATAAGTTTGCAAGAGTACTTTGGAAATTTGTGGAAGTGTCCAATACAACTGAATATATGCATTTTTATTGCTCTGCAATTATACTCTCAGGTATCTACCCAACAAAATTTCATATATTTGTTCACCAAAATATAAATACTGGAATATTTATAAATTTATATTCATAAGCACCACCAAATATGTCAAACTCCATCAACAGAAAAATGGCTAAATAAACTATACTTTTTATATTATACCAGAATGAGAATCAATAGATCTTGATTCTCAATCAAATGAAATTTGATTGAAACAAACCAAAAATACAAGATTACATATTACTGTTTTATATTTAACACATGTCTAATATGCTAGATAATTATATATTAAGCCATATATATTTAATATGTGTATATATATGTATGTATATATATTTTTATCTAGCAGAAAAAAAAAAGGAAAACATATGTGAAAGTAAAAGTTTGACTGCTTCAGAAGTAAGCAAGAAGTGAAAAAAATATTGTCAGGGAGTATAGAAAATCTTTCAAAAAGTCTGGCTGTATTTTATGATAGGGTTTCATGAACACTTAAGTGTTACAGTGAAATCTTTGTTTGGTTTTGGTATCAGGGTAATGGAGGCCTGTAGAATGAGCTCGGGGGTGTTCTTTTGCAATTTTTGGAAGAGTTTGAAAAGGATAGGTGTTAATTTCCAAAATGCATAAATAGCTTATAGAACTCAATATCCCAAAACAATCCATATTAAAAAAAAATGGGCAGAATATCTGAATAGACATTTTTGCAAAGAAGGTATACCAATGGCAGACAGGTACATGAAAAGATGCTCAACATTACTGATCATCAGGAAAATGTAAACTGGGAGGACCACAATGAGGGATCACCTCACATCTGTTAGAATGGCTATTATCAAAGACAACAAATGATAAATGTTGGTGAAGATGTAGAGAAAGGAAACCTTAGTTCAATGTTGTTGGGAATGTAAATTGGTTTATGGAAGGTAGTATGGAGGTTCCTCAAAAAATTAAAAATATAACTACTACATGATCTTATCCAAAGAAAAAGAAAACATTAATTTGAAAACATACATACACCCCAGTGTTCATAGCGACATTGTTTACATTAGCTAAGATATGGAAACAGACTAAATGTTTATCAAAAGATAGATGAAAAAAACAGATGTGGTATGTGCAAAGAGAACAGAACATTAGTGATTAAATAAAAGAATGAAATTTTGCCGTTTGCTGTAACATGGATGGACCTGTAGGATATTATGCTTAGTGAAGTCAAAGAAAGACATTGTATGTTTTACTTATATGTGGAGTGTAAAAATACAACAAACATAAATATAACAAAAAGGAAACAGACTCTCAGATATAGAGAATAAACTAGTAATTAGTGTGGAGACACAAGATAGGGGTATGTCATTAAGAGATACAAGAAAGGAAAAGAATGAAGATGCATTGGTAGAAAAGAATTAGTAATTGTGCAAAATCTCAGATGGAAGAGAAGGAATAGAATCTAGAGTATAGCTAAGAAATATCAATTATAGAGAGAAAGAGAGAACTTTAATTTTAATAAAAGTAAACAAGAATTCAGGACAAGTTCAAAGTTTCATTTTGCTGCTTCTGTTTTGTTACTATTTTATTGTCTGTTTACTTTACTGTCTGTTTTATATTTTAAGTGAAGTGATCTGTAGAACAGATGAGAATATAAGGTGTCAAAAGTTTGATAAGAGCAGAAGACTGAAATAGTATTTGCATAGAACAGGTGTAACAATTGGCTAAAGATAGAAAAACATTGTCTGTTTGCTTCAGATTGGTGGCCATTAATTTATCTAGAAACCCATCTGTCCAATGAGGGGCTTCTCTAAGACAGTAACTTATAGATCAGTGCTGGGAATATGGAGACTTGTCTTCTACTGGATGTTTGTAGCAGAGAGACAAGATAAGAAATCTTTACTATTGCTAACAGAGGGGTTAAAATTAGAATGATGATGAACAAGGAAAACTGTAAAAATAGAAATGTGAGAAGGTCTATGAAATAGAAAATCCTTGCAGGGATTGGAAACTGATGCCATGTGAGTTTTTAGCTTCACACAATCTAGCTTTTCCTTACCTTTGGTCATGCAAGAGATGAGTGTAGGATCTAGGATCAACAGTAATGCTTTCTTACATGGAGCACAGATGTCATCAAGATGTCAGATTGAGTATTATCAGTAAATGTCTCTGCAGAGGGCATATCTCAGCATGTTTGTCTGATGTTGGAAAGAAGAAAAACACAGGTTGAAACATGTATGGTCAGAGAAGCATGCCAAACCCAGCCCACTCTTGC
>SJYT01080158.1:0-17118 GCA_006410635.1 Cephalophus harveyi | reverse complement strand
GTACTTGCATGCAAATACTTACATATAACAGTAGGAGGTTTGAGGGCCTTAGAAGATGTTTGGTTTCTCAGTTGATACCTTGATCAAAAACACTTCATCTAGATCAGAGAAGAGTGTTACTAGATACTAGGAAAAATAGTTCCTTTTATGGGACATATTTCAGGTTACATTTGTCTAGAAGTCTTTACAGTTGATGAAAGTATTTGTAATGGTAGAAAATTTTTGGACCTGAGCTTTATAGTCTGATTGGTTTACTCCACCAGGCTTTTAAAGTAAAATAACATTCTTATTTGCACAGGTACATTTGTGAAATTCAGAAAATTTTGTTATGTTGAACACAGAAATCCCAAAGTGATGCATTACCCTACTCAAATATGCCTTGTTTTCATGAAGAGAATCCTTTTGAATTCTTCCCTTAGAGGATTTTTCATTAAAGTAAGCCTGGTAAGAGGGCTTATAATACTTTTTTCTTTTGCAGACATGAAGTTGTGCAGTTATTCTCTATGAGTACGCCTGAGGCACTCCTTGGGTCTCAAACAAAATTTCCTACCGTGTGCTTGGCTGGTCTGTGCCCTTGCTTGTGTGCCCTATGATTTGACTCATAGCAGAAAGGCAGGAATCTTAATGCACATAGCTCTTGGACATCAAAAATCCCCATAGAATGTCTCATGAGCTTTCCTCAGGAAATAACAGTATTCTTTCAGCAATTGTCTAATCTGTCTGCAAAACTAGTCTTCATGCTCTCCTAGGGGGATAATTTGCCCTGTGTTTTTTTCAGTCTGCTGGAGGAGAAATCCTACTACAGTCATTTAGGATTTTAAAATAAAAGAAATTGTCAGAGGTCAGCATAAGAGATCACAATGTTACAGACAAAGCTTTGCTGAATCAGTGAGGGAAGAAGACAAGTTAATTTCCAAATTTTAAGACACAAATTTAATTTCACCATCCTTCAAGAATAGGTTTATATATAAAACCCACTCATATGGAAAAATTAAAATAAATACAATCTATACATGACAAGATTACAGAGTCAAAAGGAGAAAATATAAATTTTAGGGTGGGAAGACCAGAGACCCTGGTGAAATCTTGAATGATAGCAGGTCACTAGGGACCTTCTTCTATGGAAGACTTAATGATAGCACAGAGCCCTTGGAATAAACCAAAGAGTTTCATGTTTGAGGGAGAAAATTACCAAGGATCTTCATTACTATTCATGTTCATTTGTCATTTAGAAAAACTTTTTTCTTCCTATGGTGAGATTGAAAATGACTTTCAGAATCTAACTAGCTGCAGGAGGGCTTTGATGAAAATTGCTAATTATTAAACAACAGATTTTAGCCTGCAATGTGTCCATAGAGTAACCTTAATAACAAAGTGTGTCATTCTATTCAAAGTCTAGTTTTTTATTTAAAGTTGTGTACAGAGTCAGAAGTTCTAAATGTTTTCTGAAATACAGAAAAATATTTGAGTGTGAGTGCTTCATGAAATCTTGTTTTAATTTTTGTTAAAAAAAAAAAAATGTCATTCCTGCCACATGCACAGATTTTACATTCCTGGCTTCAATAAGTAAAAAGAAGACTTAGAGTGTAATTTCCAAGTATCACTGCCTCTCAAATTACATATTGTTTGGTGTTACCTTTTCAAGGATTTCATACTGGGCATATAATGGAGCTAATTAAATTTTCTCCCAGGAAAGCGGCCAGCTAGACCACTGCCCCAGGCACATAACCTCAGCTTACTACTTCCCTTCACTCATTTATTCTGTATGTGAGATGAGACTCCCTGAACCGCAAAGGTAGAGTACTTAGGCCAGGCAGCTGCTGATGGATTTCGGTATCTGCAGAGCCAGTGTTTGAGCCTCAACCCTGACAGCACACATCACAGAGAGGTGACAGTAGAGACACATCTTCCTGTGTGAATTGGCTGTGGGTGACAATCTGCCAAACTAAAACAATGGAGGAAGCATTGGTTATATAAAAATGAACCAGCTTGGCTAGCCCTAAAGTATTTTCCAGGATTCTAGGAATATCACCTCCTTTTGTCCAGAGACTGTTTTTGTGAACCCAGAAAACAAAACGGTTACAAAATAGAGTGGGAAAGGTTTCTTTTAGAAATTTCACTAGTATATGATTAAGCAATTTTTCAACCTTCACAAGAAACAAAGGAAATACTTAATAACTGACAATCACTCTGTAAGTTTATTTATATATGTCATTTTGACTTTAATAAACATTCCTTTCCTATTTAATATCGGAGAAAACTAGAATGGAGATAGTTAAATGATTAGCTTATATTATTAAATGGCAGTCCTGGAATTTAAACCAGATTTGACTGTAAGGCCTTAGTTTTATCTATTTTAATACTCTGCATGATAGATTAATCATTCTGTGTTTAAAAGACTCTTTTAGGTGGAATTATTTGTGAAATATTCATGAAAATTAGTGGTTTACATGCATATATGTATATGTATATATTATTTATCTTAGACTATGAATTCCCTAAGACTTTTCAGTTGTTCTTACTAAGTACTTTTACATGATAGAGCTTTTATTGTAGGTAGTCATCTGTTATACAAGGTGTCAACATTAACCCTGGAAATACGGAGATCCATTACAAAGAAAGCTGTAACCATCTGGTCCTTATGATATGATATAGAAGTATAGAATAGAGTTCACTGAAAACTAGAAAAAAAATTAACCTAAGATATCATCTTAGAAAATAGAATATGGATCTATTTATGGTTCAGATGAATAACTAAATGATTAACATAGATTGATGTGATAATTTACATAGATACATAAAATGTGAATTAACTCATTCATTTCTGAGATAAAATAACTGTCATTTCTGGAGTAAAAACAAGTGTTGCACATTTCACTTCCTGTAACATTAAATCTCTTTAAATTCCTGATTATTTTCTCAAATAATAGCTTTTATTTCCCTCCCTACAGTTGGACAGTGTCACCTCCCTGATCCAAGCAGCCAAAAATTTAATGAATGCGGTCGTGCAAACAGTGAAAATGTCTTACATTGCCTCAACCAAGATCATCCGAATTCAGAGTCCCACTGGGCCCCGGCACCCAGTTGTGATGTGGAGAATGAAGGCTCCTGCAAAAAAGCCCTTGATTAAAAGAGAGAAACCAGAGGAAACTTATGCAGCTGTCAGACGAGGCTCAGCAAAGAAAAAAATCCACCCAGTGCAAGTCATGAGTGAATTCAGAGGAAGACAAGTCTACTGAAACCACTGTTCTACTCCAGTGTGTATATTACAAAGTCGTGGCTAAACACACACTCCTTTATTTTTACACTTGATTAGTTCTGTAAGTTCACTAACTTAGAATTTAACCCACAGATAATGTAAAAGATTGAAACCCTAACCCACATGAGCAACATATACTTGGGATCTTGTCATTGTCATTTCCGTATGGCCAACATATATGCTTATTGAATGAATGAAATCTCCAGGTATCATTCAGCCTTTCCCATCACAGAATATCTTACATTTATTTCTCAAGTGAGTCCTGTTCATCCATAATAGGTTAAGTATACTCACCCTTTTCGATTAAATTCACCATTTGAATTAAAACATTGACATGAGCTCTTGACTTGGTTTTCAATGCAAACAAAAGGTTTCATAAAAATACTTTCCAATTTAATCTCCACATATGTCATTTATCTCATCTAACCTGGCAGATGTGTGATTCCTTCAACAGGGGGAAAAAAATCAATCTCTAGATATTTGTAACTACTGTCAACTGATTGGGCTAATATCCATCAGAAACTAAACAGGTATGAACAGTCAAGCTACTTCTGGATTTTCAATGTCTGTCTTATTTATGAAACAACATTATAAAAGTTATGAGTTGTCATGTCACAAATGTGTGTGTTTCAGAGTTCCATTGTATTCAACAGTTGTGCACATTGAGTTTTGGGTTTAAGAAGGTTCACCAGAATACATATTAATATATGGAGGAAGAGTTATCCTCCATTGGGGATATGGGCACCTAACTATATCCCCAAGTAAGTTATGATACAAGAAGTGCAAAGAGTTCTGCATGACTTTAAAACTTTATTTGTATCAGCTTGCAAGTATAATTAACAGAAAAAGACCAATTTGAGAAACCTTTTGACATTGAGTAAAATATAACCCCCAAAATATGAGCAAATCGTACCACTGAACTATGAAGTAGAGTTAAAGAAGCTGGAGTGATTTTGATAACATTTTTTACAATAAAAGTCATTCAGGTCACTTTTAACTACCATCATTGCTCATTCTTAGTTGAGTTCATAATGGATGTTATTACAGTTTCAGAGACTAGTGCAATGCGTCTCTCTTTCTACTCCCATCTCTCTTTGGATGAGTCAATTTTCAGTTTTACTTTTTTTCATGCATAGAGCTCCCATTCCTAGGATTTCAAACATGCATTTCCTATTCTACTCTATCAAAATTATACCAAAATTATGACTTCACTTTTTGTAATAAATCACCATTAATGGATTTTTTCAACAACCATGTCATCATAGCTTGACCAGTTCAGTTCAGTTCAGTTACTCAGTCGTGTCCGACTCTTTGTGACCCCATGAATCGCAACACACCAGGCCTTCCTGTCCATCACCAACTCCCAGAGTTCACTGATTCACGTCCATTGAGTCAGTGATGCCATCCAGCCATCTCATCCTCTGTTGTCCCCTTCTCCTCCTGCCCCCAATCCCTCCCAGCATCAGAGTCTTTTCCAATGAGTCAACTCTTCACATGAGGTGGCCAAAGGACTGGAGTTTCAGCTTTAGCATCATTCCTTCCAAAGTTGATGATAGGAGGACTAGTTTGGGTAAAAGAATGTGTGAAACACAAGGATGCATGAAAGTTGAGAGCATGATGTGTATGCTGTTGAGCAAATGGTATGGGGAACGCATTTAATTGTTCATTATAAATTATGATAAAAATGTAAACTTTTCATTGTATTATATTTTTCTTCCACAATGCTTGGTTTCCTGGGCTAGTAAGAGCAAAAGCTATAAGCTTCTCCCTGTGCAGTATGCACAGTATGCCACTATGCACAGTATACATAGTTAAAACTGAGTATGTACTGGCCCACAAAAGTCTACTCCCTGAATGAAAAAGCAGTGCATAAAGGAATCAGAGAATCCAAATAATTGTTTTCCAAAACTAGCTAGCTAATTGGGGCAAAACAGGGGATTTCTTTGTTGAAATGTTCCCATCATTTTCTGTTCTACGAGGACGTTACAAGAGTTACATCTATCATACTCTCTCAGAAGTGAGAAAATAATTTATTTAAAAATTATCAAACTAGTATATCTTAGCTTCTAAGTCACACACTCAAGAATAATGAGTCTCATTTACAAAATCTAGTATCTGTCTGCTTCTACACCAGCCTTCCACAGCTTTGAGTTTAGGATGCAGCATTGGATGCCAAAACAATATAAACAACTTGAAATTATATGATTATCAAATAATCTCTGTATCTATCTTTAAAAAATGACTCTTTACCCAAAATGAGATGTGAAAAAGTCCCCCTCTTCAAAACAGATGGTTGCCAACTTAGCTTAAAGCAAACAACTATAATTAAGGAAAACGTAATAATAATAAAAAAAAATTACCTTGGAGAATGTCCCAGGAGTAACGCCTGTTGCAGTAATCAAAGATGCAATAAGAACAAGATAAGCAGAGCTGAGAAAGACATCTGTCCACCTGACTCAATTCCCGCAGTGTGCAGCATCTCACAGTTTAATTCAATTCAAGCCTGCTAATAGTATAATACTTATAAGCAAAATTAGCAGCAAATATATTAACAAATCCTCACATTATAAAACATAAATGAATCTAATCAGTATGTAGGAAGATGGTGTATATATTTATGACTGAGCTCTTCTTCTCTAGGGGAATGACTGAAATTTCCTAATGATGGTGATTGCCCATCTATGCACCTTTTAAAATCACATCACAGAGATTTGTGCTTCTTCTAATGATACCTTTGCTAAATCTCGCTAATCAAAACTCACCTTTTTCCTTTAGTGAAATCAATTTACGTAGGAAACAAATCTTTGAGAGGGAGGAGAGGGTATATATCACCTAGAATGACAGTTCCAACCTGGTTAGCCACTAGCATCACTGGCAAACATTGAACTGAAATCAGAAGGTAGCAAAGGTCTTTGAAATCATAATCTACTAAAGAATTTTTAGTTGGAAAACTGGAAGGTTTTCATCAAATTGGAAAGATGATAAATATAAATCTTTCCAGTATACTTATCACAAGTGGAAATTAATAAATTAAAATATTTCTTACTTTCTAATGGACTCAATAAATGAGTCTGGAAAAAATTCAAACACTAAATTTCTAAGAAAATTTTTAAATTATTCCCTTTGTAGTTGTCTTATGACGTTAATAAAAACTGTGAATATAATAGATGCAATATTCTTAAAAAATTGCCTCTGGTCTTTGAAAATCTCTTAATTTATCAATGTTAACATATATGTTCCCCCATAAAATTCCTTCTGTATGAGGGGTAAGTACCCCCACGACTAAAACAGAAAGATCTGCTTCATCAGGCTGACATTGTTGCACACTTATCAGCTTCAAAGGAGGTCAGTTTTCAAGTCACATTAAAACAAGACAAAATTGGGAACACACAGTTAAGTACCCAATTTGGGCCTCAAATCTAATAATTAGTGCTCCTCAAATTTTAATGAGCAGCTGAAAAGACTAACATCTAACAGTAAAGGTATTTCCAATGGTTTCCTATACCTTTACTTTAAGGGTGGTCTTTGCATCTCATCATCCTTGAGCTTGTAGCTTCCTATTAACTGCTAACAGTTTGTTACCAGAATGACAGTCAGGCATGTTCATCCCAGTCAATTACTCCCAAATAATGTGCTTTCCTCTTAGTCCATGCACCAAAAATCTCTCATCACCTTTTAGGAGTCCATCCTATATATCAATTGATCAATAGCATTCTAGTTAAATATTAACTTAAAATCCCAATTGCATTATCCATTTTTTTTTTTTTTTTTCCTATTCCAAAAAACATTCTTACCTTTTTTGGTGTCAAATCCACACTTCTCTGCTAGGGATTGTGGTTCCCATGGATACACACGTTTTATAGTGGTAAAATGAGTAGAAGGAGATGGAGACTTTTCCTGGTCATATTTAGCCTTCTCTAGTGAACTCACTGCAGAACTGTTTCACTGTCACTGTAATTTTCTAGGTCAGCAAAGCAAGCACCACAATATGAAACTGAATGAAATCCATACTTTCTTTTGTCAGCCTGCCTTTTGTTACGATTGTCTGTCTATTGCATATTTAGGTAGCAAACAACCATTTTTCTGTTTGGAAAGTCAGAAATATTTTTATTTGACTTGGTCAGAAAATTTAGGGGCATCCAGTTAAAAGAAAATAACTTGCATATTATTTTAATAATTCATTTTAAGTTGACAAAAATGTGCAACCTGGAAAATGTGCGTTTATATATAATTTTTCATTTATATATCACATGCCAGAAAGCAACACTTAATCAGACAAAAACCCTATAGCATTTTTTTCATAGCCCCCTTCCCATACCATTAGAATATCTTTATTATTAGTATTTTGCATTGTTTTACTACCAAATAAACAAGTCAGGCCTAATGACAGAAAAGTCTACACACAAAGTATTTTAAAGTTTTCATTTTGGTTCTTTGGGTCTATTACAATAGAAAAATATGGATGTTGTTAAAACCAGGTTTAAGCAACTAAAGATGTCTTAATCAAGGTGTTAATACTATCCTAGATATCTAAAAATGAGAGAGAAGAATTAAAATTTTAAATGTATTTTTTGCCATTTTAACTAATTTACATGAACAAGAAACATTTTCTATTAAAGCAAAAGAATAATTTCCTATGTTCATCATTATACATGTGAATTTTTCCCCCACCAAGATAGAGAGGACCTATTCTTGAACATTGTTTAAAGAAGATAATACTAATTGAGAGAACCACTTCTAAAGGGAACCCAATCTTACCTTCAGATGATAGATGGTTTGATCTGGCCTTTATGTAGCTTGTGGGATGAGATGTTCATGGCTATAGGCTGGCTTCTAGCATCCAAAAACTCCCACTGGCTTATGAGAACAAAACCCAAGGACTGACCTTCAAAATGAACAATCTGGAGGAAAAAATCAGTAAGTACAGAGCAGTTAAAAGAAAGTAGGTAAATGACAGAGGTGGAGAAGGGAATAAGAAAGGTAGTTGCTGAAGCAGTGAACTTTTATACCAGAGAGAGGAAGAGTTCTGTGAACATCTGGCAACCTCCTCCTGAGGAAGATTTTAAGGATAAGACGGGGCACTTATCTTTGGCGGTTGGAATGAAGTCATGTCGGGGCAGGAGGACACATTGTGTAGCTTTTGAGGATCATTTAGTGATATTGTTTGCAAGATGAGAAGCAGAAATCCAGACAATTTTCTAGGCTGATGATGGGTGAAATTCTTAACCAGCATCAGAGTGAATCAAGATATATATTTAACAAATATTTGTTGAGCAATGTTGATGTTCCAAACACTGCCCTAGGTTCTTAGGATACATCAGATAATAAAACAGTGATTCTTGCCATGAGCTAAGTCTGTGGTAAATGCTATTACCTTACTTAATTTTTTTAAATAACCCTATGTGATAAACATGATCAGTTCTATTCCTTGGATAAAGAAAGTAAGGATATGGATCTTGCTACAAAACTCATTGACTTTAAAATTTGTTTGCAATGTAGAGTCTGAACTTTTAGCCATCACAGCGGATTTCCTCGAAAATGAGATGGGATTTTTCAGGTGAAAATGAGATACACATTTCAAATGCTGGCTGAGTTCCTATGTAAGAACAAAGGGATCAAAACTTTGTGCACACACACACATACATACATACACCCCCACATCATTGATAGGTATATAAGTAATTAACTGAATGTTATCACCTCTAATAACTGAACAAAGACCATCAGGTATATAAGGAATGAATATTTCATCTATGTGATCTGAAATCAAATGAAAACACCAAATTACCTTCCATAGAGGTGAAATCTTCCATGGAGATATATGTTTAAAACCCATCTTTAGCATCAATTGGTAACAAATATTTGTAGACACCATTTCTTTCCTTCTTTACTGGTAATATGTATTTTTGTATTTAAAGTTATGGATCCCATGGGAGGATTGGCCAAGGATTACTGAAATAAGGTAAAATTTCCTTGAATTCCAAACTGACTGAAGCATAGGAAATGTATGTTTCCTTCTTTATAGAGGTAACAAAATGAATACAATACATACCTGACTGTAAGCAAATTCAGTTCTTTACTTTACATGATCCTTCTTCCTAGAGACAACTGAAGGCTAGACTCTCCCTCTTGGCCCTGTTGCTTTGCTATGCCTCTCCTTCTCAGGCCTGGGGTAGTTGACTTCCTGGTCTTTCTTAAAGTGGAGTCAGAAATGTTTCCTTTAAGAGTGAATGTATTTATTTGGGGTCTTCACTTTTGAGTACCTGGTACCTCAGAATGATGGTGCCTGTTCCCAACTGTCATAAAAGGAAGCTCCAGAAGGAAGTTCTTTTAAAAGAGACTCAGATTTCTAACACCATCTCTAAACATCTCTTCAATGTAGGACATTTATTACAGCGGCTATCTAAATGGTACTAGCAGAATACTAATTCTGCTCATGTCCTCTGTTTTCATTCCAAATGAGATATATTTTTTAATTTGAAAGTTTTCTTTCCTTTGCATCTTCAAGAAGAATGCTTATTTGTTCTGAGTATTTGGTCTTAAAATATGTAGCATCTCTAAATGTTTTGAAGCCCCCTTTTAATAATTACATCAATAGTTCAAAACCTGAAATTATATATATTTTTTTCTATTCAGACAGCCATGTATTATGCAGTCCTAGGCCAGTCCTCCAGAGAAGGACTTGCCCACCCCACTCCAGTACTCTTGCCTGGAAAATCCCATGGACGGAGCAGCCTGGAAGGCTGCAGTCCATGGGATCGCTGAGGGTCAGACACGACTGAGCGACTTCACTTTCATGCATTGGAGGAGGAAATGGTAACCCACTCCAGTGTTCTTGCCTGGAGAATCCCAGGGACGGGGGAGCCTGGTGGGCTGCCACCTATGGGGTTGCACAGAGTCGGACGCGACTGAAGTGACTTAGCAGCAGCAGCAGGCCAGTCCTCAACATGTCACAGCAGTTTCCAATCTTCATGAATTATCTGAAGGTCTCTGTGATATTCACTGATAGTTTAGCTGAGAATAAGTTTCTTTGGTCTGGGTTTCTAACATCACATTTGGATTGGAATGTTTATTCATGAAGCAAAAGGGGAAAGTCTAGGCATTTAATTCATGCTCTCAGTTAATGAGAACTTGTCTTCTTGAGGCTTTAAACATAAAATTAATTTTGAAAATATTATAGAGATAGTATTCCATTGCTTGCTAAATCTTATACCATTATAGCCCTCTATTCTTGTCTGCTAGTATACAATGAAATATAAATATGAGTATTTCAGCAATTGCCTTTGAGGGTTAAGCTGTGCTTCTGATTTTGAAAGCTGACCTTGTGCAGTAAAATTCCTCCAAAGAAAATTTCGTTGGATCTGAATGACAACATAAAGATTTTTCTTTGATGTCCATGAATAACACATCCCTGAAAACAGAAGTAGACATATATTATGCCTAATTTAGTACTTAATAGTTGGGACTCTAAAGCAAGATTTTCTTGGGCAAGTTGTTGGGTGATTAAGTAGAAATTAAAACTTCCAGTGAAAGATTTCCAGATGCCTCTGCTTTCTATTTTTATTTTTAGTTCCATAGCAACCTGGCAAGAATAAAACAAACACAACAATGACAAAAACAGTCACTTACTTTACTGTATGTGCTTTTATAGACAACAAATGTGATAGCTTAAACATAGTGACATTTCTGAAGGTAATGTGCACGTGGCAAGTCAGGATGAAGGCAGATTTAATTTAAGACACTCAAATGAAATAAAAGCAAGGAGTTGATAATAGTCATCTTTATCATAGCAATATCTTGAGAACTAAATTTTAATGGCATTTGAGGGGTTTCAAACTACTTTGCTTCCATACCTCACTCTGCTATGCTATGCAGAAGGCAGAATGGTGCTGAATGAACCATCCACTATAGTAACAGACAACTTGGAGAAGTTTTATGGTTTGGCCATGGGTAAACTTTGTCCAAAGTGTTTGTGGAGCTGTCAGGTCATTATTTATCTTTGAGGTCAGTTTCATCAGTCAATAAAAATGAATTATTTATCCAGGAACAGATAAAGCTCTTTAATACCCTCATGACATTGACATAGAAGCCCAAATACTCCTTGTTTGAGATTCTGCATGTCTTTTGTGCTTAACTGAATCAAACTAATTTTTTTTTTTCATTGCATTTCAATTATTTCACACATGTAACACTGGGTTTGTTTTGAAATTATGCAGTATTATTGGAAACATTATTTAACTCATGTCAGTGTAGTCTATTAATAATTTGCTTAACTGGAACTACATATGTTAAAGCAATAAAAATGACAAGTATTGTTTATGCATTTGGCGTTTGGTGGTATATGTCATGAGTGGGACAAAATTGCTGAGTAATCTAACCAGTAGTCAAGGTATGACCTTCATTTCTACTCTCCTTCAGTTACATAGACTACAATTTGGGAGGGTTTCTATTACAAACTACCAGTTGAACACAAGTGATGTAGACAATATGTAGTAGAATTAAACTTTTGGTTTAAATGGCACTTTTTCGTGTGTATGTGTCTGGCTTAGATGGGAAAGCATCTGCCTATAATGCGGGAGACCCAGGTTCAATCCCTGGGTCGGGAAGATCTCCTGGAAAAGGAAATGGTAACCCACTCCAGTATTCTTGCCTGGAAAATCCCACGGACTGAGAAGCCTGGTAGGCTACAGGCCACGAGGTCTCAAAGACTCGGACATGATTGAGCAACTTCACTTTCACTATAGACATTAGGCCTTTGACTTGAATAATGAATGTCTATGTAGCTGAGAAACTGTTTTCTAAATTTAGGAACTTGATGGAAAGAACCAATTTTTCTGAGACTGAATACATACTTCTATGGAATATGATTGTCTCTAGCAACACTTCTGCATCTGAATATTAATAGATTCGAGATATCCATCTCAGCTTCCTCACCTCTATGCTGGTGATAATCTCCCGTCAGTGTGAATCCCATGGCAAGAGTCTCTGGATCCTCTTCCAGCATTTACACACTGTTGTTGGCTATTCTAGGACATGATTTTCTCCCTTCAAGACTCCCACTGCTTTTGGTGCTTCTTGGTAGATCTCAGTCTGCTTCTGTACCTTCTTAAAACACAGTCTGAAATTTAAAGTCTTCTATCACTTAATTCCTATGAAAAACCATGCCTCCCCTCACTCAGTTCTGCCAAATGCCGGCCACCTCCTTTTAATGAAATGCTGTGTGGGATTGTCTTCCCATGTCAGTCTCTCTGTGTCACTCTTCCCCAAGAGCCCAGATTTGCTCTGGCAGCAGCATTCTCTCCACCTTGATCTGTGGTCATGCTGGCTCTGGGGGTGGAAGTGGTACTAAAAGCACTCTTGGCAAGAAGAGTCTGTTTCTGCCTGGAGGCTGAGCTGATGCCCTATTTCCTGGGCAACACCATTAAGCATTCCGTCCAGGAGCAGTAACTCACAGATATAACTTCCAGACACCACATGTCCAATATCCTGTGGCTGGTAAGGGAAGAGCTGCTGTACCTTGTTGTCAAGTAACAGGCTCCCTATAGTGTCTCAGTCTCCTGTTTTTGGAAAGGAAGTGATTCATGAGGTGTGGGCCCAGAAAAAGGAGTTCTTATAGAATCAGTGGGGAATGTTCAAAGCCCAGAGTGTTGGTAGAGGGAGAGTGGATCCCACCCAGGTGTACAGCAGGTTGCCCTTCATCCCCAGGATCCTTGAAGCAAGAATCTGCCATTCTGAGTGCCACAGGTGAAACAAATCCCCTCGTTGCTGCTTTCCTGTCTTCTCACCATCCCTTCTAGTTGGCGGTGAGAATGTTGGTTGGTGACAGAATGTTAGGTGTGCTGATTAAGTCTACATTGTCACCCTTTGTAACACAGAAAGGACAAACTCCAAGGGCCACAAGTAAGCAATCCCCAGAACACAGACCTAAACCCATCACTGGGTGGGGTGCCCTCTGTGGGCAATGATTCAGCATAAGTGTGGGCAGAGAACTGATGGGTTTGTTGTTATTGTTTCTTTTTATTTGACTTCAGAGGAAGGCTCTGCAAGAGCACTGGAAATCCACAGCTGGATTCTGGAACGTCTCCATCCTTCTGTTAAAGGCTTATAGCATCCCAGCATCCCCTATTCACCAGACCCATCCCTCAGGCAGCAGTTGCTCTGAGGTTTATTGCTCTGAGAGCTAAATTTGGAAGAGGAAGTTGCACATGGTGTACTAGGCCCCAGTACCAGAGAAACGTTTGCACTCAGCTCTGTTATATGCCCTACTCTTGGGAGCGACGATAATGTTGTGCTCATTTCTGTTTCTCCTACATTAGCATGGTGATTGGCATAGGAATAGCTGAGCTGATATTTTGGTAAAGAATGAGAAACTCATGAATGAGTTTATCTCAGATGAATCAATCCAGAACTGATCTGTAATGTGTGTCCTCTCTGAACTATCTCATCTGAAATTCTGAGAGTCCAATAACCCTCAAGTTTACAGAGAGAGAGACTAATGTCGGGGACAGGATTTGAAAACTCCTAATTCTCCCTGTCACTCTTCCGAAACCATCACTGCTGCCATAGATAAATGAAAGTCACTGATGAGGAAAAGCCATGGGCTGTTTTTCACTCATTTGTTTATTCAACAGTTGAAAGTATTTCTTGAGGGACTGTTATATGCAAAGGTGCTATGGGTGATAGAAAGAATCATGAATATTTTGGAATCAAGACGTGAACTCATCAGGTTAATTGAATAGCAGAGGAAGGGAAATAAAAATGAAGCTTGTGGAAATATCACCCAAGGTAAAAGAAAGCAATGCAAGTTAAGTTTCAGGACTCAAGGAGAACCTTAATAGAAGTTTTAATAGGAGATTGCGGTTTCACTTGTAAATGGGAATACTACTAATAACTCCTAGCAAATAAGTTCCCTAATTCAAGCAGAGCTATAAGATGACTAGTTAGACAATGAGACACAGGGTTGGTAGGGTATTCAGAGGAAAGCGAATGGGAAAAATCAGTTGTAATAATCCTGTGTGATATAAACAAGTGTCTGGATTAAATGATAGGATTAAGAATTAAAACAATATTTTCAAAATAAAGTATAAAACATCAAACATAAGCGAGCACAAGTCTTAAGTTCTACCTAAAACATGAATATATCTTGCATTCTACTATTTAATATATCTACTCTTTAATAGTAGAAAGGCAATTTAATCCTTTCCTGTCAAATACTGATAGTCAAGTAGGTGGCATCATGTTTATCCTATGACTTCCCTTGAGATCTACTGGGAAAGCTGTTTGTGATTTGAGAAATCCAGAAACAGCCCAGATATGTGACTCATCATGTAGCAAGATGGCACCATGTTCAAAAGCATGGCCACTGGCAATAACTTGCCCAGTCTGCATCCTGGCCCCATCATTTTTAGCACCAACCTTTCTTGGGCAATTTGCTAAACCTCTCAGTTCAGTTCAGTCACTCAATCATGTACAATTCTTTGCAGCCCCATGGACTGCAGCACTTCAGGCTTCCCTGTCCATCACCAACTCCCAGAACCCACTCAAACTCATGTCCACTGAGTTGGTGATGCCGTCCAACCATCTTATCCTCTGTCGTCCCCTTTTCCTCCCACCTTCAATCTTTCCCAGCTTCAGGGCCTTTTCAGATGAATCAGTTCTTCACAAAAGGTGGCCAAAGTATTGGAGTTTCAGCTTCAGCATCAGTCCTTCCAATGAATACTCAGAATTCATCTGCTTTAAGATGAACTAGTTGAATCTCCTTACTGTCCAAGGGACTCTCAAGAGTCTTCTCCAACATAGTTCAAATGCTAAACCTCTCATTATCTTGAAATTCACATTTGTAAGAGAGAGATGATATTTCAGAGTTCAACTGACAAAAATAATTATAATGTGCTTTACCATCAATGTGCCCCATAGTCAATGAAATGAGATGATAGAACCTACCACATAGGATTGTTATGAGTATTAAATGAATAAATGTATGTAAAATACTTTGAAGGATGCCTGGGACAAAGTAACCACAATATAAAATTTAGCTATTTTTATTATATTAATATATACAATTTATAGGCTTCAATATTAAACACATACAAAATAGACTTCTGAAAGTTTCTTTACAGGAGAAGAAAAAGAAAACAGGGAGAAAGAAATGCCTGGAGAAGGTAAGTATGAGCATGCCAGGGAATGGCAAAGAGTAACTAAATATTGATGTCAATTAATTGAATATTGGGATGAGAGGAGCTACCCCATGCCTGAGGTCAGCAGCGGCGGCCGAGAGGAGCAACCCCACATTTAAGGAGTGACGGCTGCACAGGTGCAAGAGGGCCAAGAGGAGCTACTCCACGTTCAAGGTCAGGAGGGGCAACCTTCTCCAAGGTAAGGAGCAGTGGCTGCACTTTGCTGGAGCAGCCAAAGAGATATCACACGTCCAAAGTAAGAGAAACCCAAGTAAGATGGTAGGTGTTGCAAGAGGGTATCAGAGGGCAGACACACTGAAACCATAATCACAGAAAACTAGCCAATCTGATCACATGGGCCACAGCTTTTTCTAACTCAATGAAAATGGCAAACCACTTCAGTATTCTTGCCTTGAGAACCCCATGAATGGCATGAAAAGGCAAAATGATAGGATACTAAAAGAGGAACTCCCTAGGGTGGTAGGTTATCAATATGCTACAGGAGATCAGTGGAGAAATAACTCCAGAAAGAATGAAGGGATGGAGCCAAAGCAAAAACAATGCCCAGTTGTGGATGTGACTGGTGATAGAAGCAAGGTTGGATGCTGTAAGAGCAATATTGCATAGGGACCTGGAATGTTAGGTCCATGAATCAAAGCAAATTGGAAATGGCCAAATAGGAGATGGCAAGAGTGAACATCGACATTCTAGGAATCGGTGAACTAGAATGGACTGGAATGGGTGAATTTAACTCAGATGACCATTATATCTACTACTTTGGGCAGGAATCCCTTAGGAGAAATGGGGTAGTCATCAAGGTCAACAAAAGAGTCTGAAATGCAGTACTTGGATGCAATCTCAAAAATGACAGAATGATATCTGTTCATTTCCAAGGCAAATCATTCAATATCATGGTGATCCAAGCCTATGCCCCAACCAGTAATGCTGAAGAAGGTGAAGTTGAACAGTTCTATGAAGACCTACAAGACCTTTTAGAACTAACACACAAAAAAGATGTGCTTTTCATTATAGGGGACTGGAATGCAAAAGTAGGAAGTCAAGAAACACCTGGCGTAGCAGGCAAATTTGGCCTTGGAGTACAGAATGAAGCAGGGCAAAGGCTAATAGAGTTTTGCCAAGAGAACACAATGGTCATAGTGAAAACCCTCTTCCAACAACACAAGAGAAGACTCTACACATGGACATCACCAGATGGTCAACACCAAAATCAGATTGATTATATTCTTTGCAGCCAAAGATGGAGAAGCTCTATACAGTCAACAAAAACAAGACCAGGAGTTGACTGTGGCTCAGATCATGAACTCCTTATTGCCAAATTCAGACTTAAATTGAAAAAAGTAGGGAAAACCACTAGACCATTCAGGTATGACCTAAATCAAATCCCTTATGATTATACAGTGGAAGTGAGAAATAGGTTTAAGGGACTGGATCTGATAGAGAGAGTGCTTGATGAACTATGGACAGAGGTTCATGACATTGTACAGAAGACAGGGATCAAGACCACCCCCATGGAAAAAATGCAAAAAAGCAAAATGGCTGTTTGAGAAGGCTTTACAAATAGCTGTGAAAAGAAGAGAAATGCAAAGCAAAGGAGAAAAGGAAAGATATTCCCTTTTGAATGCAGAGTTCCAAAGAATAGCAAGGAGAGATAAGAAAGCCTTC
>SJYT01080155.1:191760-234154 GCA_006410635.1 Cephalophus harveyi | reverse complement strand
AACAACAACAATTCCCTTGGAGTCCCTTCCCATCTGCCTTGACTGGATCCCTTCTGGTCTAGAAGTCCCTAGGGCTTCCTACTACTTTTAGTCCCCAAGAGCTCCCATTCCTGGCAGGTTTCTGCTTTCAGTGTGTTCAAAGGCTTAAGTCTTTGTTTCAGTCTCCTGAGCTACTCCTTTGAGTCTGCCATCACATTTCTGCCAGGGCCCTGACTGGTGCCCTCTCCCAGGCCTGCAGGTGGTGGTCTTTGCCCCCTGATGTAGTTTGCTACTTAAGAGACTGTATGTCTGTGCAGCAGCAGCAGCATGTCTGAGCCAGAGGAATCCACCTTTTGGAACCTGGCTCTGTGCAGCCTTATTTTGTTTATGTGCTGAAAATAAGGAGAATGTCATTCTTGAAAAGGGATTTCTTTTTTTTTTTTTCTTTGGGCCAAGCACTCCTTCCCTCCCTCTTCTCCAACACACACACCTTAAAAAAAAAAAAGAAAGAAGATGATGCTCTGGCTTGTATTTATGAGGGAGTTAGGCATGCTGTTCTCCTTTCAAAGCTCTTCACATGGAAAGGAAACTGGCCTTGACATTTACACAGTCCAGGAGAATTCCAAATAGAATTTGGACAGATTGGGAAGTTACCATCTTGGAGTGTGTGGGGAAAACAATCCTGGTGGGAAGACGTGGTGACATATATGAGACAATCCATAGATGTTAGGAATGCGCTGCTTTGTATGTGCGTCTCCACTCCACAATCCGATGGGATTGCCAAAAATATGCATATGTTCTTTATGATATCACATGAGGAGGCCATCCAATTAAAGCACTCCCCAATAAATGCAAAGAGTATAATTTCTGAGTATATTTATGATTGCTTAATGTCAACAAAAGGGTCTTTTAAACACAGCACATGCCTTCCCCAGCGCTCGCAGATCAGGCTAAACACATCCAAATGCACGAACCATCAAAGAAGGAAGAGGCAGTGTCGGCACTGAGCTCTTTGGTTTCTGCATCTGGCCAGCGTCCACTGGGAGAAATGTAAGTCAGAGTTTACCACATGGATTACAAATGTGCTGAATTGCAAGAATGATTATTAAATGAAAATATCCATAGCACCTGCAGCTTGTCCCGGAAAATTCCCCCCGGGCATTGTGGGTGCTTTTTTAAATTTTTTTTTTTTTTTTTTTTTGAGGAGGGGGAAAAAAAGTGAGACAGGGTGAGATGCAAATGGCAACTCCAGCTGCTTCTGGTAGCAACTCCATCGATGTTCCTGAAGGGTTTGCAGGGGCTGGTCAATCAATCTGAGCTGCTTCCATTCCCAGCATGAGTATGGTGAAGGAGGGGCTTGGGGAATATCATTAGCCTCTTTCCTTTGAGGTTTGGATGATCAAGAAAATGAAAATAATAGTAATGTAAATGGCAAGTGCTTTTGAAAACAAAGCACATTGGTGCAGAGGAAGCATAAAGCTGGCTCTGTTGCTCGGGCCCAGCGGTAGTGTTTATTCTGTTATAAGGTCAGGGCTTCTTCTGGAAACAGAAACTGAGCAGCTATGTGGATTTTGTTGATTTAATACATGATTGTGTATATATATAGAACATTCTGGACATATGTAATATTTGGCTGTGTTTCAATTAGCTCCTGTGTGTGTGTGTGCATGCCCATGCATGTGAAAACAAACAAAAAATAAAGTTAAGGAAAACTCAATGAGGTGGTTAATTTCTGGAATTTGACATCGCAATACCTAGAGTCAGTTGCCACTCGAACCCTGTAAGGACCTGGGCAAGTCACTTCACCTTTCTGAGCCTGTCTTCCCTCACGTGTAAAATTGGGATGATGCTTAAGCCCACACTTATCCCACAAGTAGCTGTCAGAATCAAATGAGGTAGTTTGTGTAAAGATGCTTTGAATATGGTAAATCACTAAGTATCAGTTGTTATTATCAGAAAGAATTTCCTGCTGCTAAAAATCTCACATGCAGGTATAACTCGATCAGATGTGTCAACATAAATATGGTTTGCACATACCTAGAAATTGTAATCTGACCAGAACACTTCACCTTTAGATAACCTCTTTTTTCTTGTCTCCTAGTAAAGAGACTGCATCCATTTAGGTTTCTGTTCAGGGTTGGAGGGAGAAGGCAATGGCACCCCACTCCAGTACTCCTGCCTGGAAAATCCCATGGACAGAGAGAGGAGCCTGGTGGGCTGCAGTCCATGGGGTCGCTGAGGGTCGGACACGACTGAGCGACTTCCCTTTCCCTTCAGGGTTGGAGCTGCTGCTGCTGCTGGTAAATTGATGGAAAATGTACATTTTTTTTAAACTGAGCTTTTGTAGTACAGATATGACATACATCTTTCAAGAGTTTTAAAATAGAAGTGTTTGCACCTCTTTTCTTCCCCCAACCCCCTTCCCACCTGTGGCCCACAAGTACAGACATCTAAAGGGGAGTTCTCTAGTGTCCCTCGGTCCCTGGGGTTCATGGTGCTGATTGAGATGACTGGTGAAAAGAGGACCGAAATGAACTGAGAAGCTAACTTGACTTGCCATATAGAAAAGCCAGAGGGGAACTTTCCTGGTGATCCAGTGGCTAAGACTCCAATGCAAAAGGCTGGGGTTTGATCTCTGGTCAGAGAACTAGATCCCACATGCCGCAACTAAAATTCCGTGCAGCCAAATAAATAAATAAACCCTATCCTTAATTAAAAAAAAAAAAGAAGAAGAATAAAAGAAAAGCCAGAGAAAAAGCAGAGATGTAGATGTAGAGATGGGGGAAGATGGCATGAGAAAAGGGGAGAGCCACTGAAACATTTGGGGGCAGTTTTGAGATAGTGAGAAAAGAGATTTTGGGAAGACTGCCATGCTGTGGTGAGTAATATTTGGAAAGAAAATGGTTTAAATCAAATTTTGAAGATTTTCCCCCCATACAGTGTGCATTGCCATCCCCACCCCCTTACCCTTTTCTCAGACTTCAAGAAATAAAGTATTTTGGATTTTTTTTCAATTTCTCTTGAATGCTTGTTTTAGATTTCTTCTCAATTCAGTTGTATGTTGAGCTGGAACACTAGGTAGTCCAGCTTTCTGTGGATTATATAAAGATAAGTTTTAAATGGCCATTATAAGAATTTTAAGATATATTTTGATGCTACATAGACAATAGATTATATTTTTAGCTATGGAAAGATTCCAGCATTTTGTTGAGGATTGTGTGGTAAAATGAGGGAAAGCAAATGCAGAGGACATATGTGAATCTATCCGTATCTTCATAGCAAAATGTGGACTGTCAGAAGACTGAGAAAAAGCCAAGAACTCAGGCCTATTGGGAAGTTCCTCATCACAGTGCAGACCCTCTATACAAGTAATCAGACACCTTTCCTGCTGGCCTGCATCTTTTACTCTCTAAATGCGTCCTCCACTACAGTCTGTTCTAACTGGATGAGACTGTTGGGAGCATTACTCATATTCCCTCATTTCTTATAGAGAACATTCAGACACAAACTGACTTTGAATGACTCAAGGACAAATAACTAGCTAGAAGCATCTGATCCCAGGGGCTTCCCAGGTGGCCCTAGGGGGTAAAGAACCCTCTTGCCAATGCAGGAGACACAGGAGATATGACCTCCTGGAGAAGGGAATGGCTACCCACTCCAGTATTCTTGCTTGGAGAATTCCATGGATAGAGGAGCCTGGTGGGCTACACAGTCCATGAGATCACAGAGAATCAGACGCGACTGAAGTGACAGCGTGCATCTGATCCCACAGGTTAGTGTTCTTGGGACTACCTCATGCTTTCCTGCAAAGGATCCTCATAAAGATCCACAAGCTCAGGGCTCATCCAAAAGAGATGCCCCAGAGAGGTGGTTGGTGGAGAGAAAATAGTCTCACCACACACTGGAACCTCATGACAGAGGTGTCTGCTGTACGGTCCTCCATCCCACTCTGTACCCTCAAGAGCAGTCAGGGGCTTCAGGATGCTGTGCGTGGGCCTCCTGCGGGGAAGGCTTCCTCTACTTGATGAATCCATCTCTAGGAAATGGCCATCCCTGTCTGGCTTACACGGGGCCTGCAGAGTTGTGTTCATAATCTCCCAGGCCGTTAAACTGAGATTTCACACCTGCAACATTCACCTCTACATAATATGCACACTCAGCACAAGACAGGAAGTAAGCTTAAGGCTCTTTCAATGACTGCACATAATGATACATAGGGTTCCGTTTTTCTTCTTATAACAGATTGGCAAAAGCTTGAGCTGACTTGAGAGTGTAATGTGGCTGGGAAATCACAGCTTGAAATTTCTAGACGATATGAAATCTTTTTCAAATCTTTTTCCTATTGCTAAAAATTCATTTTCTAGATTCAGTGAGAAGAGCTTCACTCATAATGGGCTTTAAAAGGAAAAGTACAAATGTAGTACATTTCCTGACTATAATCAGACTGGAAACATCATGTAAACATCTAGCTCTTATATTTTAGTTCTGCTGCTTTAAATTGCAACCTTCCATCTCTGAGTTGTGTGTAAACCAAAGTGAGAACCATGGGAAAAAATGTCTGGCTTTGTTTAAGTTAGAGTGTTTTTGAATATTGGCAGGAATTAGAGATTGATGGAGTCATGGGAAATCATGAAAAATCATTTTGTAAAATTGCCTCTCCTCCTGTATCCCCTCCCTATTATGCATGACTCTAATTATTGAAGTTCCTTGGAAATTTCTTCTGGGTTTTAAAGGGGACAGGAGACTGCTCTTGCTTTTGATGACCCAGTAGAGTATCCAATAATATACTTAGAGAAAAAAATACATAAGTGTTTTCCTTATGTCTAACCTAATTTCTAAGTAAACACTCCTGATTCTTATTATGATGTTGTGATTTGTGATGGACATAACCTCCTGCAAGAACAACTAGAAGCTTGATTTTAAAAATGTCTCCAAAGGCATGAGAGAGCTATTGACACAACAAGGACTTGAGGACACAGATCCTGGAGAGAAAGGAGATTCAATGAGATGAGTACACTCATTTCCTACTTAGGGCACTTGACAATTTGGGGTACGGTGTAAGAGATTGAGAAGTGAGTCAGAGAACCTCTATCATGGGCAGGAAGGTGGTAGAGTCTTAGGAAACATTAAGGGCTTAGAGAGCGAAAAATTGGAAATCTGGGCCTTCAAGTCAGCTAAGTTTGAGGGTCAAGAAAGGAGGGAAGGTGCAGAAAAGTGAGCCTGGCATTTGGCACCAGGTTTTCCTCCAGGCATTTGACAAGTTGTGTGGAGCTAGAGACTGCGAGGCTAAAGAGAAAGCAACTGAAAAGCAGCAGATTACACGATGCCAAGAAATTAAAAAAAAAAAAAAAGTAGAGTTTAGAACTTGGAAGAGAGGAGGGAACCATTGCAGACACTCCAGGCTCTCAGTTGGGACTACTGGAGGGTGATATTCTACACGCAGAAGCCAACCAGAGGTAGACCAAGCCCTTCAATGATGCAATCCAGTCTCAAATCAATTCAGTCTCAGATTAGACTGAGGCCATCCATCTCCTTCTGTCTTCCAAAAGAGAGGTTGAAACCTCTATGTAAGAAGGTGATAGCATCCAAAGCATGAACATTTTAACACATAATAACTGACATTCAATTTAAAATGATCAGGCATATAGGTAAACAGTGTCAATCAGTAAATAGACAAGAGAGCAGGCAGTGCAGATATTAGAATTATTAGATACAGTTTTGAAATAATTGTGATCAATATGTTCAAAACAGTAGATGGCAACAGAGAGAATTTTATGGTAGAATGTGAATCCGTGTAAAAGAATCAAATGGAAATCCTAGAACTGAAAATTCTAATGTCTGATATTAAAAAGTGAATAGATGAATTTAGCAGCAGAGCCAAAAAGGAGCTCAGTAAGCTTGATAGTTGGTTAGTAAAAAGAATATTTAGAGTGAAGCATGGAGACAAAAAAGGTAAGAAGTAAAGGAAAGAATATAGAAGACACAAATATGGTAAAAAAAAAAAAAAAAGTCTAATACAGGAGGTTTCTAAATCTCTGCACAATTGATATTTTGAGTCAAATGATTATTTGTTGTGGGGCATTTTTGCTGTGCATTTGCAGACATTCAGTCGTGTCTGACTCTTTACCACCCCATGGACTGTAGCATGCCAGGTTCCTCTGTCCATGGAATTTTTCAGGCAGGCATTCTGGAGTGGTTTGCCATTTCCTATTCCAGGGGACTCTTTCCAACCCAGGGACTGAACCCGCATCTCTTGCATCTCCTGCATTGGCAGGTGGATTCTTTACCACTAGCACCACCTGGGAAGCCCAATGGAAGTGGGAAATAGGATAATAACAAATACTTGATTAAGGCAAAGAAGGAGAAAAAATAATATAATGAATGGGCCAAATGAAAAATAAACATTAATATGGCAAATATAAACCCAGATTTATAGCAATTATGTTAAATGTAAATGGCCTATATAGTCTAACTAAAAGGTGTATCAGAGTAGATTTTATCAAAAGTCCAACTGCTTAAGGGAGATATACTTTAAATGTTACTGTTCAGTCTCTAAGTCGTGTCTGGCACTTTGTGACCCCATGGACTGCAGCAACCAGGTTCCTCTGTCCTCCACTGTCACCCCGAGTTTGCTCAAATTTGTGTCCATTGAGTCAGTAATGCTATCCCATTATGTGGTTTCCCATATTTTATTTCTTCTCCATAAAGTCTTATGATAAGTTTCTGTCATTTAGGTAAACTTGTACCTCAAAAGAGCTTAACCCTTAAGCCAAGTAATGGAAAAGGCTAGAGAAGATGGCATTTTCCTGGGAAGGTAGAGGAGACAAGACTTTGTGTGAGAAGACGGAGGCTTTAAGATCAGTAGAGGCTCTCTTTGTTGGATTAAGGATGCTGCCCATCCCTGGTGGGGGGAGGGGTCAGGGGGGCAGGTGGAGGGAGTGCCTTCAGAGGCATTCGGGTTAATGCAGAGTACATTGTAGCCATCATCATCAGTGTTATCTTAATAATTTTATGGCATTTACTTTTGTTATGAGGACTGAATGAGTTAACACAGTATCATGCATGATACTCACTGGAGATTTCTTTTCCTCTTGCCTTTGAGGAAGAATGTGAACAAGACTCAGAAGTTGGCTAGAAAGGTTTAACTGAGAATAAGCGATTTTTTTCTAGCTTAGAAAAAGATATCATTCACATCATCAAAAACCAGACACCTTTTTAAGGAACTGCATTCTCCACTCTGATACAAATCTTCTAGTTTAGCTCAGCCAGTGCCTACTCTGGACCCCTGATAGCCACACACAGTCCTTCCTCTACATCAGGGGCTCTCAAACGGTGGTCTGGGGACCAAGAGCATGTAGACCTGTTAGAGAAAACCCTTAGAACCTCATCCCAGACCCACTGAATTAGCGTCCCCAGTGGCCCAAGAATCAGTTTTAACCAGCACTGCAGGTCATGGGTGTACATTCAGCCTGGAGAACCACTGCTCTGTCTTTTTGCTAATGGAGTTTCCCCCAACTTGGGATGCTCCACTGGCTTCTCTCTCCATATTCAATGTCTGAAGTCAGCCTCTAAATCTGCTTTCTCTAGGAGGTTATCCTAAACTTCCTGAGGCCAAAGGAAATTCTGCTGTCTTGCAGAAATGTCAACACTTTTAAGCTAAAAGAAAGAAAGTGAAAGAAAGTGAAATTTTCTCAGTCATGTCTGACTCTTTGTGACCCTATGGCCTATAGAGTCCATGGAATTCTCCAGGCCAGAATACTGGAGTAGGTAGCCTTTCCCTTCTCCAGGGGATCTTCCCAACGCAGGGATTGAACTAGGATCTCCCACACTGCAGATGGATTCTTCACCAGGTGAGCTACCAGGGAAGCCCCAAAGTACTAGAATGGGTAGCCTATCCCTGCTCCAGTGGATCTTCCTGACCCAGGAACTGTACAGGGCTTCCTGCCTTGCAGGTGGATTCTTTACCAGCTGAGCTACTAGGGAAGCCCTACAATTTTAAGTTGTTCTCTAAATGGTTTCATGTGTGTGAGACAATGAGGACTGATGCTGAAGCTGAAGGTCCAATATTTTGGCCACCTGATGCGAAGAGCTGACTCATTGGAAAAGACTCTGATCTTGGGGAATACCTGGGGGCAGGAGGAGAAGGGGGTGACAGAGGATAAGATGGTTGGATGTCATCTCTGACTCAGTGGAGATGAGTTAGAGCAAACAAACTCTGGGAGATAGTGCAGACAGGGAAGCCTGGTATGCTGCAGTCCAAGGGGTTGAAAAGAGTTGGACATGACTTAACGACTGAAAAACAACAACAAATGGTCTCATGCATGTGTGACAATAACCCTGTATATTCCTTTACAGGAAGATTTTGCAAACTTCTTTTCACACTTCTATAAGTACAGAGTAATTTTCTGCATTGAATCGAAATCACACAAAACTACTTTGTCTTTGCAAGGAAAATAATGACAATTCCCTTTAAGGTCAGGAGTAACATCCCACAGATGGCCTTTTGTCTTCTTCCTGCCTGGGATGTAGACATCTAAGCCCTAGGTGAACGAATCTTGGAGTCCTCTCTCCCATCACTTAAGAATGTTCTCCTACACCTCCAAACATGCCAGGGAAGCTTTCTTTCTTCTCTTAAGACTTTAGGCTATGATTGCAGTTTCCAAAGTGTGGCTGCATTTTTAATAGAGCCTCTGAGCAAAGGAGATAAGGCTTGAAAGTCTCCACCGATTTGCCTGTTCCCTTTAAGACCTTAAGAAACTCTTTGGGCCCATTAAAATGTTTTCCTTTAATTTTTAATTTTTGTTTTACGATAAGGCTAATTAAAGCAACACCTGTTTGGAATGATACAGTTGGTGCTGGGTCAACATTTCCATTGGTTTATAATCCAGCTGTGAAAACTCAATTTGAACTAAAACTTGGGTGTATAATATCCAAACCCAGGGGGATTCAAAAGAAACACTAATATACCAGTGTGCGTATTAGGGGGCAAAACAAATAGAAGCAAAGTGGTTTCAGGTGCTCTTTAGCACTTGCGTAGTAAGCGAAAGGTTTTTACGACCATGGTTTGTAGGCCTTTGGCTCCTCGTGTAGGTAGGATGCCGTTGGGTATTTAAAAGGAATGAAAACAGGCCAGTTAGTTCATGTGAAATACTTGCTACTGTGCACGCGTGGTAATGAGGCTTCTCTCATCAGAAGGGTCTTAGGACCTGAAATGACTGCTCTCATGTTTCTCTGGATTTAAGACCACCTGGAGATGTCCTGGTGTGATGGATGACAGTATGCCTTGAAGACCAATGGGCTGCTTTCTGTCCCCCCTCTTCTGTTGGGAGGCTGAAGCAGAGATTTATTTGCATGTCCTGTAAAGAAACTGGAACTGGGGTTCAGGCTGGAAATAACACTACAGACTAGAACTTGCCCTACAGTGGTTCCCAAACACTTTTTAATACCTACAGAGAGACCAATAAATAAAGCAGATAAAAGTGGGGCTGCTCAGATTGAATTAGTCAGAGAGCCAAGAGTCTCCACCTGGCTCAGCTCAAAGACTCTTGGGAGAGGGAGAGGCCTGGTGGGACCTCTCTGGCTATGAGAAGCCTAGTTGGAAAATTGCTGTCCTGCCAATGACATGAGCAGGTGACCTGACTTTAAGCTTTATTTTGATATGCTCCTTTGAAGAAGTTTGGTTAGTTGATAATGAGAGGTAAAATAAGTATTTAGCAGGCTTTGCTTGAATAGACCTTCAAGAGAGCCTTAAGCTCCAAAGACTGGTGGAAACCAGTGTTCAGATTCCAGCTGACCCCTTGAAGTTTTCTGAGTGTGGATCTTGTGTAAGTCTCTGAGTTTCAGGACTTTTTTTCCTGGGAAATAGGGATGAGAATTATTGCTAAGTTCATGCTGCTGCTGCTAAGTCGCTTCAGTCGTGTCCGACTCTGTGTGATCCCACAGATGGCAGCCCATTGGGCTCCACCATCCCTGGGATTCTCCAGGCAAGAACGCTGGAGTGGGTTGCCATTTCCTTCTCCAATGCATGAAAGTGAAAAGTGAAAGTGAAGTCACTCAGTCGTGTCTGATTCAGCGACCCCATGGACTGCAGCCTACCAGGCTCCTCCGTCCATGGGAGTTTCCAGGCAAGAGTACTGGAGTGGGATGCCATTGCCTTCTCCATGTTAAGTTCATAGTTTCTTTTTTTTTTTTAAAGGGAGATGGGGAATCAAATAAAATGATAAATTTTAAATTATTCTACTGTTAAAGCCATTCAGAGGGTCTAAGATGAAGTAGAATGTGAACTACTATATCAGAAGGATAAGGCATGGAGGCAACAGATTTTTCTTGAAATCATTTCAAGAAATTGTGTGGATCGCCTGTGGATAGTCTCACCCACCCTACATGACTTCAGTTCCTTTTTTCTTCCCATTTTTCTCACAGCCCAGACATTCATGCTACCATGTCTCTTACATGTTTTTCATCACTCAGGAGAAATATTTGCCTAATCTAAAGTAACCGTTGGCCCTTCAAGCTGGGAAAGGTGTTAGAGGTGATGCCATCTGCCTTCTAATCTTACCATGGAAAATTCCAAGTCTAGAACCCAGGCCCCTGGATTCCCAGGTTGGGCTCTTCTGAATAATGGGGTTGGTGCCCAGTTACTCCCACCATGGTGGACAAGGATGCTGCCACCCTGACACTGGCCATGTTCCCTTGGTGTCTCTTGTTCTCTGTTTGGGATCATGGGAAGCCAGGGGCTCTTATATTCCAAGACTCTGCTAGGGAGCAGCTGGCCATTTCTTAAAGAACATGCCGCAGCCAGCCAGCAAGGGTCCTTACCCACTCTCTCATCTCAGATGCACGTGAATTTGCCATCTTCCAATGAGCTCTCTCCTGACATCAGACCCTTCTCCAAAAGGTGTCAGTGACTGAAAACAACAATAAATTCTGTCTAGACACCCTTGTAGAGAAGGCAATGGCATCCCACTCCACTACTCTTGCCTGGAAACTCCCATGGATGGAGGAGCCTGGTGGGCTGCAGTCCATGGGGTCACTGAGTCAGACACGACTGAGCGACTTCACTTTCACTTTTCACTTTTATGCATTGGAGAAGGAAATGGCAACCCACTCCAGTGTTCTTGCCTGGAGAATCCCAGGGATGGCGGAGCCTGGTGGGCTGCCGTCTGTGGGGTCGCACCGAGTCGGACACGACTGAAGCGACTTAGCAGCAGCAGCAGCAGCAGACACCCTTGGGGATTTCCTTTAATGATGGATAAAAATTTGAGTCAAAGTTATGAATTTCGGCTGACCCAATTGTAAGTATCAGCAGATACAACCCAGGGGCCAGGCACCATCGCATGCTCCTTTAATCCCACTGTGAGAGGGTCTTGTCTGCCTGCAGGTAAGTTTGCCTAGGTGTCTTCCTCACTCCTGTCTTCACCTTTCACGTTCATAGCGCACTGGTTCCTTGCAGTTGTGACTTGTAACAGTAAAAGGAGAGAAGAGAGAGAGAGATGTTTAGGGCAGTCCCACATCCAAACTTTGTAAAAAGGTCACAATTTGTTTTGTTCAGATCTTCCTGTTTAGGATGTAGATGTTATAAACTATTGAAGTCATGTAAAACTATTTGCACCAAAAATATATTTCCTGAACTGTCTTTACAGTCGAGAATGACAAAATATTCTAAGTCAAGGTATGTGGCCTGATTGTTTTGGCTTCAGAGAAGTAATGGTTCCTGGAGATAGGCAGGGAGTCGGGAGCCCTCAGGTGGTCAGGGAGCACCTTGTGCTCGGGATGTTATGAAGCCAGGAAGGATGTCGGAGAGGGACGTGAGGGCAATGAATGGCTTTTGTTTGGAGTTGACAAGCCGGTGATGGCTGGAAAACACTCTGGAGGCCCAGAGAGCCATCTGTCATGTGAGCTCAACAGCAAGCAAAACCCACTTGATGGGATGGAGCTGGAGGCAACTGAGGGCTGCTGAGCCTGCAACCCCCTGGGGAGAAAGTGTGTGCGGTCTCTAGAGAGGCTTGGGGCCCCTGCTCTCCACTGGGCTTCCCCACATTTATCTCACACGACTCACCAAGCTGGAATTTGACCTGTGCTGTCCTAATTCCTTTTCCATGTGACTCTTCTGAGATAGGGCTTGCATGCAACATTCCCAGAGCCAGCCACAGTGTTCTGTGACTGTAACAGAGAACCCCAGACACGAGATCGAGTAGTAGCTGCTTCATGAAGCATCTGGGGTTGAACTGAATCCATTCTGATCAGCCCAAACCCTTCATTTTGCCAACGCAGACTCGAGATACCACAGTCCATGTGGCTCACTCCATTAGTGGCAGAACGGATCCTGGAACCCAGATCTCTGGCTTGTCCTTCCTGAGACTGGACTCATCCTATAAGCAGAGTCATGGGAGGTGGGGGAGCAGAGAGAAGATTCTTGTTTGAACACATCTCCTGGAGAGTTTCTGGGTAAATGCCAGGAACGGGGTTTTTTATGGGCCATTTCTTCAGGCTGAGCTCTAAGCTTTCAAGCCAAAGCCGAGGCTCCTGGGCCCCAAGGTTGAACAGTGGTTGAAGGAGGTCCCTGTGCTGCACCATGTCTTCGCTCTGTGTTCCTGTTTAACACGCTGGAATCTGGCAGTGGCACAGAGAATGCTTTGTTTCTTTGGCTGCCCTTGTGTTTATACCAGGAATCAGGGATGAGGCTGGGTTTCTATCTGGAGGAAAAGATAAGGAACTTAGGAGTCAGTTGATCTGACAAAGTTTTGTCAGTGATGATCCATGGTCGCATTTAAGAGATGTCTAGCTTTTGGATTCTGTGGGAGAGGAAGAGGGTGGGATGATTTGGGAGAATGGCATTGAAACATGTATACTATCATGTAAGATGTGAATCGCCAGTCTAGGTTTGATACAGGACACAGGAGGCTTGGGGCTGGTGCACTGGGATGACCCAGAGAGATGATATGGGGAGGGTGGTGGGAGGGGGGTTCAGGATTGGGAACTCATGTACACCCGTGGCGGATTCATGTCAATGTATGGCAAAACCAATACAGTATTGTAAAGTAAAAAAAAAAAAAAAAAGAGCAAAAAAAAAAAAAAGAGAAAGATGTCTAGTAGGTAAAAATGACGGGACACAGTGACTGAATGAGTTGAGAAAAGGGAGATATATAGTATGGTTCTCAGACTAGACATTCAGCTGTTTTGCCTGAAGTCTTGAACACATATGAAGTAACAAGGGAACAGAACAAGACCACATAGGATTAGATGTTCTGTCATGTGCTAGAAACTTGAAGATAAGCTTTAAGATAAAGGCAACCTAAGGAGGCTTAGAGGCTGAACGGGGAAAATCTTTCTCACTGTAAAAGGAAAACAAGAGTTGGGGCTTAATGTCCACCTTACACCCCCACCCTCACACTCCAGTGTGGGCTGGACTTAGTGAGTCACTTCCAAAGAAGAGTAAGGTAAGGGAAAAGCTTCCCTGGTGGCTCAGACAGTAAAGAATCTGCCTGCAGTGCAGGAGATCTGGGTTCCCTACCTGGGTCTGGAAGATCCCCTGGAGGAGGGCATGGCAACCCACTCCAGTATTCTTGCCTGGAGAATTCTGTGGACAGAGGAGCCTGGTGGGCTACAGTCCATAGAATCACAAAGAGTCAGACATGACTGAGTGACTAACACAAAGGAAAAACATAAGCCTTACAGTGGAGACACTACATTAACCAGGTGATCAAAGTTAATATCATTAGTGATGTCAGATGGCGCTCATGTACCCCCAGTATAAAATGTTGAGAAGACCACGTCTGTGGTATTGCTTCCCCGAATCCAGTCTAACCTTGAGAAAAACTCCAAGACATTCTCTAGGCTACCTGGCTTGCTCCTCAACAATGTAAAGGTCATAACAAAAACAAAGACTGCCCAGAAGATATTGGGGAGATATGGCAACTAAGTGCATTGTGATACCCTGGACTGAATCTTGGATTAGAAAGGGACTTTGATGGAAAAGCTGATGAAGTCCAAATAAATTCTGGAAGTTAGTTAATAGTAATACTGTGTACTTGTGAGTTTTGAGGACTCCACCATGGCAATGGAAGATGTTAGGAATGTGGGGAACTGGACTGTTTTTTCAGCTTCTCTGGAAATCTAAAATTGCTGGGGATTCTCAGGTGATCCAGTGCTTAGGACTCCATGCTTTCACTGCCAAGGGCAAGGGCTTGATCCCTGGTTAGGGAACTAAGTTCCCATAAGCCATGCAGCCTATCCAAAAAAGAAAAAAAAAAAATTGAAAGAAATTATTCCACAATAAAAAAGGTTGTTAAAACAGTAAGCCCCTACCCACCAACCAGTAGTACCCTTTGGCCCTCTCTTCTTTTCCAGTCAAGCCTCATAGAGAAGTCCCCTCTCCTTTGATCTTTGTGTAACTAAAGTATCCTTTCATTGTGACAGCCCGATGCCACTCAGTCCATGTTTTATGGCTAAATTTCTTCATGCCTGGTCCTCTTAATAAACGGAAGCAAAGAGATTCAGTTCCACGCTCATTCTTAGCTGATGAGAAGTGGTCTTTCTCTGAGGACTCTGAGCTGTTGGCAGTTTTCCAGTGTTGGCTGGTTTGTTTGGCAATAACTTTCCAGAGAAATAAAAGGGGTTGGAGTGTATGGTCTGGTGGTTACTAGAATTCTTTATAACAGGAGGAAGGAGAAACCGGGGAGGAATTAGTGGGCCCCTTGTACATTTGAGATGTGAGATGAAAAAAAAAAAAAAAGCAAAGCACTCAGCAAGATGGCGGACTAGATCCCAAATTTAAAACATTAATTTATAATCATTATCCCCAAAGAAAAACATCCTCTTTGGCCAATGATTCTCAAATTGAAATAGCTGATGGATGGCAAGGGAGCGACTGCTGAGATGAGGTATGATGCTGTCCACGCAGGAGAGGGGTGGACGTGGCTGAGTTATGGGCTCTGACTCCACCTGGGACTGCGAGTAAATAACAAAGTGCCAGAGTGAGGCTCCAGATGGTTTGCGTAGCGAGTGTGACCAGAGCTCCACCGAGGAGTCGGAGACTGGTAATTCAAACCGGGCCTGCCTTTGTATGTTGTAGCAATTCACGAACTTGCCAGAAAGTGTCTACTGGATATGCTGGTGGCCCCCTGGGGATGGGGTGGCAGACTTCCTCGGAAGTGGCTGATCCAGAATCTGGAGGCCATGTCACAAGTTGGCTAAAGCCCACTGCTTTCTGGAAGGTGATTATTGATCATTCCAGGGAAACCTCTGGCTCAGATCAACAAGCTCGTATCTTACTATATCTTGTGTCAACCTATCCTGTCCTTTGCAGGGTGAATGTTCTAGGCCAGGGGAGGCAGAACTGGATTAAGAAAGTGAAGCAACAATTCCTTTTTTAACCCCCACCATCAGACCTTGTTTTCTATGCCTCACTGCTAGGGTTGCCTTGATCAGACAGTGATGAGGATGCATTTTTTACCGAACTGTGTAAAAAAACAAGCAGGGCCTCCCGAGGCCTACACTGGCTGTCAGTGGGTTACAGGTGCAGCTGTACAGCTGAAAACCTCAATGAATGCTTCCCATGGTTCCTATCTGTAAGTCCAGGGGAGAGGTTGTCAAGCACCTGGAGCAGACTAGATGGGGCTAGACCCACTCACCCAGAGCAGAGGAAGCCTGCAGGGCAGTGTTTCAAGCCTGAAGGAGGAAATGGAACCAGAGGCATCAGGGCCTCCGGCTAGGAGGGAAGAGATATAGGGCAGGATGAAATAGTTAAAGACCGAACCCCAGGTTGACATCATTGTCATTCAGATGGGCCTATGTCTGAGGACCCATCTGTAAGTAAGTCGTCCTGTAAGTTGGGGAAATACAGCTTTTTTATTTATTCTTTCACTCCCAAACCACTTTTGAGCATCGATTACCTGGAGGATGGAAAAAAAAGAATATAGTGTATTTCCTACCCTTAAGAATTGAGTAAGTTGTATCACTGAACGCATTTTATTCATGAGGTGCAGCCTGGAGGGACTCAGAAAGTTACCGTTCCTAATAAAGTGCTCACTAACTAGTCTGAGAGACCAGTTTAAGAAAAAAAAAAGATATGTTGATAGAGGTCATTTTAAAAAGCCAGTAGATCTTACATGGAGGGACATTCAATGTTCAGTATTTGGGACTTGCCTGGTGGCTAAGAATCTGCACTCCCAGTTCAGGGGGCCTGGGTCTGATCCCTAATTGGGGAACTAGACCCCACATGCCCCAACTAAGAATTTGCAAGCCAAAACTAAGAGTTCCCATGCGGCAAGTAAGCCCTGGTGCAACCATATAAATAAATTAAGATATATTAAAAAGATACTCAGTGTTTGGAGGAATCTCAGAGAAATTTCTGAAGGATGTGACATTCCAGCTGAGATAGGCTATTTGAGAGGGTGAAGAGGTTTTCTGAGAACAGGAAGATGCATGTTCGATAATTCGGAGGTGAGAGAACCTGGGCTGCGTCTGGCTTTGCACAGCTGAAACAGAGGGTTGGGTGGGGAAGGGGCAGGAAGAAGCTGGCGGGGCCATCTGACAGTCCAAGGGGGACTTTATGCTGATTCCCAGGAGCCCTGGATAATTCTGTGTAAGGGCTTGAAAGGCTCAGAGACATGTTTTATGTCACTTGTCAATCAAGCAGAGGACAGGTGAGGGAGGCTAGCCTAGAAAACCAGGGGAACCAGAGGATGAAGAAAATGTGCCCCAGTGTTTTAGCTTGTGTTCTAGACACCCCATCTCGCAGAGTCAGACATGACTGAAGTAACTTATTAGCACACACAGTAGTGACATGGATTCCAGAATAAATTACGTTAATTTCCGGCCGCTGCCATGAACAGCTTACAAGTAAGATGGCTTGACCATCCTCATAGATCTTCCAGGCTGCTCTCAACAGGATTGGAGGCCCATCTGCTTCTTTGGCTTAAAGGGAAGAGGGCAAAGCACGATGAACCTTCCTGTATTGTCCTGCAGGCAATTTGTGGCCCGTTTCTTTGGTCCACAGGAACGGCCTGGGTCACCAAGTCTACGCCAAGAAGGCAGGCAACCTGGGGGCTGGCTGCTCCTGAGCTGGCACAAGCTCTTATTTTTCTCGTGCTCAATTGCTGGGGAAATGGTTGAAATCAGAAGCAAAATGCCACATTGCACGCCCACTGAAGTCTGGGCTCAGGGAAAAGGAAAACGATTGCCAGAGTGTTGGCTGTTCCCAATCCGCTCCTGAACCTTAAGCTGTCTTTGACAGAGTTGCCAAACAGCTTGGGAGAGACTGGCCTTTGGGTGGGTGTGGGCAGGGGAGGGGGAAGGGAAGAGAGCAGTTGGCTCATCTCAAGGACTAGTTCAGAAGCCGCTCCCTTCCCGCAAGGCTCCGTTACCGCTGGTCTATGTACATACAGCAGGGTGAGTCTTTGTCTGACAGCTTGCTGTCAGATATGCCGATTTGATAGTATACACAGGTAAAGGGTTGTTTGAAATGTTTTGGAGGTTTTCATCTTCCATTTGTTATTTTTGTTGGGAGTTTCTTGGGTAAGATGAAAATCTCGTGCTAAAGCCTTGGAAGGGAACGACCTTATTGTGAAAGAATGATGTTGTTTTTCTGTAGCTTTCTGGAAGGTATTCTGGGGGTTCCCGTTTGCGATTGGGAGGTGATGGTTTCCAGAGCTGACAATGACGAGGCACCCTGGAAAGAGCATCATCGGCGGTTCAATAGACTGGGGTTCGAGCCCCTCTTCTAACTCAGCGTGTTACTTTGTTCAGGTCCCTTCACTTCCTTAGGTCTTGCTCACCCTGGGTGAAAAGGAGGGTGGTGATTCTTCCAGTCCATTTGACTCTTAGATTTTACAAGGCAAGGCTGGGAGAACTGATGGTACGGGTCTCAGAGGGAGCCGATGTTGGAACTGTGAACAAACTCATTCACCACATTCTGTAGTGAAAGCGCTTCAGTCCGCGTGGCTTGCAGGTGTGCTCTGCCTTGGGGGCACTGGGAGCCGCCACCGTGGGGGCACTGGGAGCCGCCACCGCGGGGTCACAGGTCGCCATGGTTTCCTGTCTCAGGTGTGCGCCGAGTTGAGGCCGGGCTATAGGGGATAGGGTGGAGAAGTCCCGGGGGATAAAGCAGCAGTCTTCTAGCTTTTCCAGTGTGGATCACAGGGTGCCAGTCGGTAGACGCACAGGGGCAGCAGAGCGGAGGAGAAGAGAGTCTTTTGGCTTCTAGAGAAGTTTCACTTCCTAGAATGTGACTACAGGCTTCTTCCGTTCACTTTTGAATCACAAAAGAGCTCTGTCTGGGACCCTGGCAGGATAGCACAACCTTTGACAGTAATCACAGTGATCTAGAATGATTTACGACTTGTTGCCTTGAGAAGTACACGCCTGGAGTCAGGCTGGGTGCCTTCTGGACTGATATCGTGCGGGGTCTCCTTCCAAGGAAGGGCTTAAGTGCTGGTGTGGACCCCTCCCCAGAAACTCCCTCCAGGGTGTGTGGGGAGGAGGGCTGCAGCCCCAAGCCCTCTCCGGAGTTCCCCTGTTCACTGACATCTTCTGAAGGGAGGGAGGGGACAGAAATTGGTACATTTAGGGCAAAGGTGAGAGTGAAATGCTGACCCTTACTATCACTTCAGAAGTACAGCTTACGGCATCATTGCATACATTTTGCCTTTTTCCTATTTTAATTAAAAAATAAGATATGTATACAATTTAGTAATAACAATGAGCCAAGAGTTGAAAATACTAAGTACTACCTTTTTAAGTGCATTATGAACTAACTCAAGCTTTATAATAACATGAAATGAAGTTATTATTATTCCAGTTTTAAAAAAGACATCAAAGCACAGAGACATTAAGAATCTTGCCCAAGTTTACACAGCAAATGTCAACACTGAAATCCAAATCCAGTTTGGGCCTGTGAGCATTTCACACAACTCTGAAAGCAAAAGTCAAATAACATCCTAAATTTTCCAACACAAAATAACAGTTTCATGTTCTGCCCTCTTTCATCCCTGATTTTTATTCTCCAGAAGTAGCCATGCTTAATCGTTACTGTTGTTTCCTCTGGCATTTATTTCTGTATTTCTAAATATCATGTTTACACTTTTTCTCTGCTTTTCAATTTTAGGCATTATCTATTGATTTTATTCTATGCAAGATGATTTCATTCTCTCTATCCCATCCTTCTGCCCCTAACCCTAAACACATTCATATCTCATTTCCCCGTCCCCCCCCTTTTATGGTTGTGGGGTCAGTTTTACTCAAATCAATATTCAGTGTGAGGCACTGTATAATTCCATAAATGCTATTCAAAGATGAGCCAGGCAACTATACGATTACTCTGTCGCTACAACTTTCTGTCGCTAGCATTCCTTCTTTTTGTTTCTTATTGTTATCTGTGTAACTAATTCTTCCCTAGCTTTGCTTAACAGAGCTATAAAGCATTTCTCAACATGAACAGAAACTTCAGGCAATCTCTCAGGTTTTGTTTTGCTCTTTAGAGTTATTCCTTCCAGAGCCATCTGTCCCATCCTTCTCTGCCAGTCAAGATTGTTGATGCTCTCTGGCTGATGCATCCCGGGATTTGTCTTGATCATCGTCCTGGGAATTTCCTTCATCTATCTCCTAAGTTAGATCCCTGGTTTCCTGGATCTCACATCTTCTTTCTGAGTTCAGGCCTTCATAATGGGAGAACATATTTTCCATCATTTTTTTCCTAAGAGAAAACACAAGGAAGAAAATATTTTTAAGGCCTAGCGTGTGTGAAAATATCTTTATTCTGCTATCATATTTGATTATAGTATGGATATAGATTTGTATAGATTTCTAGTTTGGATATAGTTTTTTGTTAGAATTTTAAGGCATTTCTCTATTGTCAAGTGGCTCACAGTGCTACTTTTAAAAGTTTGAAGCAATTCTTTATATTCCTAATCCTTTTCATGAAAAGAATTCTATGACAATTTTTCTCTCTGGAAACTTTAAGGAGCTTGTTTCTCTTTATCCCAAATTTCATGATGATAAGCCTTGATGGGCATGCAATATTCTCTTTTGATCTGGAAAGCCATGTCCCTTGACTCAAAAATATTTTCTTACATATATATATATAAGATATATATAATACTTTATTTTAGATATATATATATACTATATATATTACAAGATATATAATATTTTCTTTCATATATATATATTATATATATATATATATATATTTTACAGTTTCTTTCCCTGATCATTTTCTTCAGGTCGTTTCACCAGCTGAATGCCAGTTTTCATGAATTTGTCTTTTAATTTTCTGACTTATTATTTTCCCTTTCCATCCAATTTTTTGTTATACTTTCCAGAAGAGTTCCTTCAATTTAATCATCTATTGAATTTTTAAATGCTAATTTTAAGTACTATAATATTTTTAGTGTTTAAGGGTTTTTCTTGTTCACTGTTCTTTGTTACCACTTGTTTTTTTTTCTACATAGATTTGCTATCTCTTAATATCTTTCCTTATATCTGAGAGCATTCGTTCTTTAAAAAAAAATTTCCTGATTCTTCAGTTCTTCTGCTTCCTCTGAGTTACTTTTCCCCCTTTTTGTTTGTTTAGGCTGATACTAGAAACTCAGTGCAAATGTTTTGGTGCAGGTGGATGGTCAAGATCCTCAAAAGCTGATTCGAAACTGTATATATACGTTTGGTAGCTGTGATGGGGGTGGGGAAATGCATGTTGGTTACTCTGCAGGCTTTGCCTTGGGATTATTGGGCAAAGACCTGGCTTTTCATCGGGTCCCCAAGATAAGTAAGCCTCTCTTCCCTGGGGGCTGATTAGTTTCTCCAGAGAGTAATTTTCCACCCTGCCACCCCAGCATCTGGGGAGTACGTTTGGTTCCTGGTGTTCCAGCTGCTGCTGAGCAGAGAGAGAGGGTGGGTTTCATCACTTCTCCCCCAGCTGCTCACTTACACCTCTGCTTCTTTCTGTACCTCACCCCTGCCTTCAACTGCCCCTGGAGTCCTCAAGTCCATAGTCTCTCCAGAGGCTAAATCTCGTCTTTGTGCCTAGATGGAAGACAAACAGCTGTTTGGTTGCGTGGGCTACAGGAAGGTTCTGGAGTCTAATTCTTATCAAAGCCCAGTCAAGCCTCCTGTTTTCAGGCTCAGCCCACACTCTTTTCTTTATAGATGAATACCAGACTGCCACCAAGATCTGTGCCTTTCCAGAGTTCTACTGTGTGCTGTGCTACGGTCACTTCAGTCGTGTCCAACTCTTTGTGACCCCATGATCTATAAATAGCCTGCCAGGCTCCTCTGTCCATGGAATTCTCTAGGTGAGAATACTGGAGTAGGTTGCCAAGCCCTCCTCCATGGGATCTTCCCAATCCAGGGATCAAACCCGTATCTTTTAAGTCTCCCATATTGGCAGGCGGGTGCTCTATCGCTAGCACCACTTGGGAAATCCAAACTTGTGCTGAGTGAATTAACTGTATCTCTTTGGTCCCCCAGTCCCTTTACTGGCAGTTAGATCTTAGTTGTATGCTGTGCTAATTCATTTCAGTCGTGTCCAATTCTTTGCGACCCTGTGGACTGTAGCCCGCCAGGCTCCTCTGTGCATGGGATGCTGCAGGCAAGAATACTGGAGTGGGTTGCCACGCCCTCCTCCAGGGGATGTTCCCCACCCAGGGATCGAACCCACAGCTCTTGAGTCTCCTCCCTTGCAGGCGGATTCTTTATCATTGAGCCACTGAAGAACCGCTTGCTTAGCTGCTTTTTGTTTCCTAAATTTCGTTGAGCATCTCTCATCTGCGGTAATCCTCTCCCTGTCACTTGGGGTTCATATCTTTTATAGCCCTTTATTTTAATGATAGTGGAAAAAGGAGTGAAGATAAGTACCTACTTGACTTTTAGCAAACTTGTTTACATATTTGTTGTTGACTTTCTACATCGAAAATGGCTGAGAATGTTCTCTCCATTACCTGTGTGGGATCATTTCTATGTTTCATTATGGTGACTCATATGTGTGGTTGTTAGAAAACAGTCTCTGCTGTTCAGAGCTTTGGAAGTTGTGAAGAATGGCAAGGACCCAGTTTCTGCCCTCAGAAGAGGAATATCAGACCTGCAGGACCACTCGTGCAGAACAGAAGACACACCAGGTGGGCAGGATGGGGGAAATTTCTAGGATGAGAGGGTCATACTGTAGGTATATTTTGAGATATAGCCTGAAGCTAAAGATGGGGCTTGTAGGTGAAGAGGTGACTAGGGTTTTGTGAGGGGTAGGAGAGCTCAGCAAATGCTCCTGGCTAGAGCAGAAATCTCTTGTGAGCCTGGCTTGGGAAGATAGGATAAGAAAGAACAATTTGAAACAGATGGCAAAGAAGCTCTCATGCCAGAAAAACAAGTATAGACTTAAGTTTAGGGGTGTGGTCTTTTCGGTTTTGTAAGGAGGTGAAGGAGCTGCTTACATTTTCTCACGGCTTTGACTCCAGAAGTTGGCAGGAATTTCATCAAAAGGTTGGAGTCAAGAAGAAGCATTTGTCCTGGTTGCTGTAACTTCCTGCAGACCTTCGTGGATGGACTGAGGTGGTTTCATTGTCATGGGAATGCCCCAGGGGAGGAAGTCCACTTGTCAACCAAATCCAATGACATGTGGTGACTTCTGGTGACATGTGGTGATGAGCAGACAGATGGTCCCTTTGTGGGCTCTGGAGAGACTGAGCAAAAAGAGGCCTGGGAGAACTGAAGGAAGCTCACAGTGGGCAGTACAGGCATCGGTCAGAGAGGGTGAGATGCTCTTCTGTGCCCTCCATGATTTGTTGGTATCTTGATAGTCTGGCAGTATATGCCTTAAGAGTTGTATTATTTTTTGCATTCTCTCACTGCAACTGAGCAAATTGCTGTCCTTGCAGAGGTTTGCAGAAAGTCAAGGAGGAAACTTCTGGTTGCACATGGTAGACCAGATACCTGCATTTATCTCTGATCCCTCTGAAACTCAGCCCCAAACCCCAGAATCTATCTCACCCAATGTCTCAGATTTCACCCTGTCAGTAACAGGATTCTCCTTATAATCATAAACTACTTGGTTTGGTTCTTTCAAGTGAGGATGTTTCAGCCTAAAGGGTTTCATTTCTTTAAGTTACTTAGTTCTCATCTTAGAAATTAGCTCAATTACCAGAAATGTGCCTGCCTGGATTTTGGGTCACATTGTTGGCTTCCCAAAAGCCATTCCAAATATGCAATGACTGTGTATCAGGGTCACTAAAGCAGGCTGAGATGGCATGTTCAGCATCTTTGGGGGCTGTGTTACCTTCCTACTATTACATGTGTGAAGCCCAGGAAGCTGATGGTCTGCACTTTCAACAGCCCTGGTCTTGGACCCCAGGTGTATCAGAGGGATAGGAGGAAGAGGATAAGTCAAGTTTCCTGGCTTGGGGCTGCCCAGACATGGCCAGCTGCCCATTGCAGGATCTGAATGGGTGTAATTAACATGGATCCCATCTGGTCTGCAGAGAAGGCAATGGCAACCCACTCCAGTACTCTTGCCTGAAAAATCCCATGGACGGAGGAGCCTGGTAGGCTGCAGTCCATGGGGTTGTGAAGAGTTAGACACGATTGAGCCACTTCACTTTCACTTTTCACTTTCATGCATTGGAGAAGGAAATGGAAACCCACTTCAGTGTTCTTGCCTGGAGAATCCCAGGGACGGCAGAGCCTGGTGGGCTGCTGTCTATGGGGTCGCACAGAGTTGGACACTACTGAAGTGACTTAGCAGCAGCAGCAGCAGCAGCATCTGGTCTGACGTACATATTTCAAGGGGCTCCCCCTGGGGAAGGATGACAGTGGCATGTGGGAATGGTATGGCAGCAGGAGTCTCTGGAAGAGGAAGCTTTAAACTATGACTGTCCTGATTAGAGGTGACTGTTCTTGCTGAAGCAGGAACCCACCCATCTCTTTTACACCCTTTTAGTAAGGCCAGAAGATGACAGATAGCCAGGGAAATAGGAAACAAAGTTTCCCAACTGGGCATTGAAGGACCAGTTATGATTTCTTTTTCTAATTTTATTTTGTTCATTGCCTATAACTGCTATAGAAAATTACTGCATTTTTGTTGTTATTGTTCGGTCGCTAAGTCGTGTCTGATTCTTCACGACCACATGGACTGTAGCCTGCCAGGCTTAATTACAGCATACTTGGTTGCTTAGAACAGTACAAATGTATTCTCTTATAGTTCTGGAAGCCTGAAGTCTGAAATCAGTTTCCCTGGGCTAATGTCAAGGCATCAGCAGGGCTGGGTTCGTCTGGAGGCTCCAGGGAAGAATCTGTTTCCTTGCCTTTTCCAGCTTCAAGAGGGCCCGTGTATTCATTGGCTGTGGCCCTTTTCTCCAGCTCAGGGGCTGCATGGATTCCCTGGGTCTCTGGCAAGACCGAGTCCAGACAAAACTTGCTGCTGGGAAAGGGACCCTCACTCCATATCCTTCGGCTCTGGACTCAGCAGTTCAGAGCCTGTAGGTGGGAGGTCTCCTACATGGAGAAGGTTGGGGAAGGCACGTGCTGATGCCATATGCTGCTGGTTTGCCAGAGACAGCTACCACCCTATCTCATCTGGCTCACCTTCCCTGGCTTCCAGCACATGACCCCGAGTGCTATTTTAATAATTATAGCTCATATTTTTAGCATGATGTTTCATGTAATCTCCCAAAATTCCTGTATCTCAGGTACTATTACTTTTTGTACTTTACAGATGAAGAAATTTAGCCTTTGAGAGGAAAAATAACCTACCCAAGTTCACTTTGCAAGCACTTTGTGGTGCTGATGCTTGCCTGTGTGGTACCCTCAGATCTCACCATGTCAGTACCAGGACTCCCCTTCACCAGCATAAGAGATGTCAACAATTAACATATTCAGTGCATTGTGGAGGGGAATGGCGTTATTGCTTATATTAGTGGCAGAGGAGGAGTGAATGAGCCTTCTTTCCCAGACAAAAGAAAACCAAACAAATATGCCTGCATATGAAATGCTCACCCATGGTGACATGCATCCCATTTATTAATAGCATCAGTGGCTGCTGCTGCTGCTGCTGCTAAGTCGCTTCAGTCGTGTCCGACTCTGTGCGACCCCATAGACGGCAGCCCAACAGGCTCCCCCGTCCCTGGGATTCTCCAGGCAAGAACACTGGAGTGGGTTGCCATTTCCTTCTCCATTGTGTGAAAGCGAAAAGTGAAAGTGAAGTCACTCACTCGCGACCGACTCCTAGCGACCCCATGGACTGCAGCCTACCAGGCTCCTCCATCCATGGGATTTTCTAGGCAAGAGTACTGGAGTGGCTTGCTATTGCCTTCTCCGAGCATCAGTGGAAGATGCCTGAAAAGCAGAAGTCTTTCTGAGTAGGGCACTTGCCCTGGAATGCAGCCTTTTTTTCAGAATGGTCTTCAGGGGCACAAGCCTTCCCTCCAAGTCCAGAGTGTTAGTGTATGATTTATATAACCAGCTTCTGAGCTGACATTCTGAGTGGTTCCACCAAGCTTCTTTTACCATATATAAATTACCTAAAAAAAAAAAAAAATACAGTGATTATCAACAGCAACAACAGAAATTGGTCACTAAACTCACAGAATCCTATTTTGTGTAATAGAATTATAAAAGAGTAGTAAAAAGGTCAACAATCTATTATAAATTGTCGCTTTGGGTATTTTTAAATTCTTCATAGTGTCTAGCACAGCAGCTTAGAACAAAGTAGATTAAGTGATCAAGAAGTGTTTATCTAATTGGCTGAGCATAGTTTATAACACTTTCATTAGTAGAAATAGTAGTTATCTTCCAAATGATGTCTTTATAAATACATGTCATAGTGTTACTTTTCATTGAGAGGAAGATCTAAATTGTTACCAGGGCATTCAAAAATCCTTTAAAGTCTGGCCTTGATGACCTTGCCAACGTCATCTCCTGTATACAGTGACTATACAGTATTTACTGATCCCTCCAAAATGGTAGAACTTTTTTGCCCCCTGCTGTTGTTCATTTTTTAATTTTCTCTGCCCCAAGCATTCTTTCTCCCTTGTCTGTTAAAAGTCCTCCAAAACTAAATTTAAACTCTATAGAGTCATATCCATTTGTTCCTACTAAGAATTAACTCTTTCTTGGCTTTGGCAAAAACAAATTGTGTGTGGCAAAGGTAAATTGTGTGTAGCCCAAATGTAGCTTTGGGTCTAGGTAGGTTTGTATAACTTGCTCTATATTCCATGCTTCTTAAAAGCACAGCCTCCTACCTTTTGCTCTTTTGAATCTTCCACTGCTTTACCAAGAGGCTCACACATGTAAGTACTAAATAAATATTCATTTAACTCAGTGAATACACAGAAGAACTTGGGGTGTTTTTCTAAAAATACCAATGTGTAGACCCCACCCACAATAATGAAATCAGAGCTTCCAGTAGTGGGCACACACACTGATATGCTAGTAAATAAGTTTCCTCCAGCTACTCTTTTTTATTTTTAAATTTGTTTTACTGAAGTGTAGTTGATTTATAATTTTGTGTTAATTTCTGCTACACAGAAAAGTGATTCAATTATACGTATATCTATACATATATATGCATATATATATATATATACGTTTTTCATATTCGTTTCCATTATGGTTTATTATAGGATATTGAATATATTATAGTTCCTGCCCTATACAATAGGACCTTGATGTTTGTCCATTCTATATATAATATATGCATCTGCTAATCCCAGGTTCCCAATCCTTCTCTCCCTTGTCCCCCCTCCCACTTGGAAACTACAAATCTGTTCTCTATGTCTGAGTTTGTTTCTGTTGCACAGGTAAGTTCTTGTGTGTCATATTTTAGATTGTGCATGTAACCTGCATCATATGGTATAATTTGTCTTTCTCTTTCTGACTTCATTTAGTATGGTAATCTCTAGTTCTATCCAATATTGTTGCAAATGGTGTTATTTCATTCCTTTTATGGCTGAATAGTATTCCACTGTATATATGTGACACATCTTCGGTATCCATTAATCTGTCTGTAGGCATTTAGGTTGCGTCCATGTCTTGGCTATGATGAATAGTGTTACTGTGCACATAGGGGTGCATGTATCTTTTTGAATTATAGTTTTAGCCAATATATGCTCCAGAGTGGTATTGCTGAATCTTATAGAACTCTGTTTTTGGTTTTTCTGAGGAACCTCCATATGGCTCTCCATAGTGGCAGAACCAATTTACATCCCCACCAACACTGCAGGAAAGAAAGAAAGAGAGAGAGAAAGTGAAGCTGCTCTGTCATGTCCAATTCTTTGAGACCCCATGGACTGTAGCCTACCAAGCTCCACCGTCCATGGGATTTTCCAAGCAAGACTACTGGAGTGGGTTGCCATTTCCTTCTCCAGGAGATCTTCCTGACCCAGGGATTGAACCCGGGTCGCCCTCTTTGTAGGCAGATGCTTTACTGTCTGAGCCACCAGGGAAGTCCACATTGCAGGAGGGTTCTCTTTTATCCATATCCTCTCCAGCATTTGTTATTTGCAGACTTTAAATATATATATATTTTATTTATTTAACTGTGCTTGGTCTTCATTGCGACATGTAGAATCTTTAGGTGTAGCATGTGAATTCTTAGTTTCGGTATGTGGGGACTACTTTCCTGAATGGGAATTGAACCCATGTTGCTTGCATTGGAAGCTTGGAGTCTTAGCCACTGCATTCCCAGGAGCATCCCTATTTGTAGACTTTTTAATTATGGCCATTCTGATCAGTGTGAGTTGGTACCTCATTGTAGTTTTGATTTAGATTTCTCTAATAAATTAGTGATCTTGAACCTTCCTCCAGCTCTTCTAATGTGCATTGGGGTAAATGAAGTAGACAGGAGTATCACAGAACAGAGGGCAGCCTTCCCTAATTCCCAGTTTCACCTAGACCTTGATCACCATCATCTCTGAAGGCTCATCATTGCACCTGGAAAAGTTTTTGGCTTCACTATGACTTTGAAGTGAACTTTAACTTCTAAAAGAAATCTGTGATGACACAAAAGGCAGGTAAGATATATAGTTGAGAGGTCAGCTCCCACATGTGGAAATGGTTTGTTACACTCTGGAATGTACCTGTGAAAAATTTAGCTTTGAAAATGTTAGTAGCAGATGCTTCTGTTCGTCCCTCTGTGCACTTTTCTGATTATGATGTGCAATCGCTTCCTCTCACATTCCAAGTCAGTTGTCTTCTAGAGGCATTTCCCTCAGTCAGGTCTGAGGTGCTAACATGTAGACCAGCCAGGCTGCCCCTTTTATGCAGTGATGCTCTCTGGAGTCATGCCCCAGGCTCTCCTGAGTTGTTCCCTGTCTTGTCTTTAGAAGTGCAATGGCCAAGGTGAAGGCGATTTCACTGAGATGCTAGGACACTTGGTTCCTTCAGAGTGAGGTACTAGGTCAGTGGTTCTGAAATTTAAGCATGAATTAGAATCACCTGCAGAGCTTGTCCTTGGAAGAAAAGTTATGACCAACCTAGACAGCATATTCAAAAGCAGAGACATTACTTTGCCAACAAAGGTCTGTCTAGTCAAAGCTATGGTTTTTTCCAGTAGTCATGTGTGGATGTGAGAGTTGGACTATAAAGAAAGCTGAGTGCCGAAGAATTGATGCTTTTGAGCTGTGATGTTAGAGAAGACTCTTGAGAGTCCCTTGGACTGCATGGAGATCCAACCAGTCCATCCTAAAGGAAATCAGTCCCGAATATTCATTGGAAGGACTGATGTTGAAGCTGAAATTCCAACACTTTGGCCACCTGATGTGAAGAGCTGACTCATTTGAAAAGATCCTGATGCTGGGAAAGATTGATGGTGGGAGGAGAAGGGGACAGCATAAGATGAGATGGTTAGATGGCATTACTGACTCAATGGACATGAGTTTGAGTAAACTCCAGGAGTTGGTGATAGGGAAGCCTGGCATGCTGCAGTCCATGGGGTCACAAAGAGTCGGACACAACTGAGCGACTGAACTGAACTGGAGAGCTTGTTAAACCACATGTGACTGGATTCCAGTCCTAGAGTTTCTGATTTAGCAGGTTTGGGTATAAAACCTGGCGAGTTACACTCTTAAACTCCCCGGTGCTATCAGTGCCACTGGTCTGGGGACCACAGCTTTGAAAACCACTGTTCTAGAAAGATGAAAAAAAACATAATCATAAAGGGAGTAGAAAAAAATAGACTGGATTGGGTTTTTCAAGTGGTATGGATTAAGGTGATAAATGCTTTTATAAAGGCTTAGAGGAGAGGGGAGGGGCTAATTCTTAATGTTCTTAGTGTTCTTCTGTGGCTAACCTATGTTACTCTCTAGCAGCAAGAAACGAGGAGCAAATGTGTACATGATTTTCAACAACAGGGCACTCTGAGTTTTGTGTGTGTGGATGAAGTTACACCATAACATGAGAATTTAGAGGGAGGTTATGTCTCCACCACAGAATTCTTTAAATCTATTTATTTTTGGCAGTGCTGGGTCTTCGTTACCCTCCATGGGCTTTCACTAGTTCCAGCAAGCAGGGGCTGCTCTCTGGTTGTGGAGCATAGCCTTCTCGTGGCGGTGGCTTCTCTTGTTGCAGAGCACGATCTCTAGGGCGTGTGAGCTCAGCAGTTATGGCCCAAAGGCTTAGTTGCTCCAGGGCATATGGGATCTTCCCAAACTGGGGATCAAACCCATGTCCTCTGCACTGGCAGGTGGATTCTTTCCCATTGACCACCTAGGAAGGCCTCCACCACAGAATTTTTTTTTTTTTAATTGTGAGTGTAAAGCTCTATCACAGTAGAAAAGAGGTGTTTCTAATAAGAAAAACAACTTTGCTGACCACAACCCTTACCAAAGGTTCACAGCCTTTCCCTGCATCTCTACCAGGGCAAGTTTCTACCTGCCTCCAGAAGCTTCAGAACATTGAGGAAAAAAGGAGAATAGTGACAGAGAGAGAAAAAGAGTTGTTTCTCTGCTGTTTGTATCAAGTAATAACTCTCTTTTAGGATATTAAATCAGTGCTGAAAAAGTCCAAAGACAAAAAGATTAATCAACCCTGTGTTTCCTCAATGCCCCCGCAGAACTCATCACCTGCTGTGTACTCAGGAATTCCTGTGTTAGGCTGTGATGGAGAAAATAAAAAATATGTCCAAGAAATGACCCCATTCATCAAGAAGCTACAGCCTATTTTGTGAACTCAGGAAAGCTAGAGCTGACAAACCAAATGCTAATACAACAATAAGGGAGAGGAGGGAGAAGTAGGGTGTGGGGGATCCGGTTCCTGTACAGAGTAAACGGTTGATGCTAATCAGAAAATGAGATTGAAAGGTCTAGTAACAGAGGAACAGGATCTTACAGGGCTGGACCAAGTCTTCAAATTCCCTTTCCAATTTTTTCTTCCCAAGATTACTAGTAACAGAGGAACAGGATCTTACAGGGTTGGACCAAGTCTTCAAATTCCCTTTCCAATTTTTTCTTCCCAAGATTATCTGGAAAAAATGTCTATCCCACCCTTTCCTGGGGCTTCCCTGGTGGTTCCGTGGTAAAGAATCTGCCTGCCAATGCAGAAGACCCGGGTTCAATCCCTGGGTGGGGAAGATCCCTGGAGAAGGAAATGGTAACCTACTCCAGTATTCTTGTCAGGGAAATCCCATGGACAGAGGAGCCTGGCAGGCTCCATGGGGTCACAAAAGAGTCAGACACAACTTAACAACTAAACACCAAACAGCCCTTTCCTACCCAGTAGTACATAGAGTGTTCCCTGGTACATAAAATGAGGTGGAAAGGGGCTGCCAGCTTTAACACCAAATAGCTATGGACTTTATTTGGGAGAATGGTTTCTACACCTTGGCTGGCCCCACCTATGCAGCCAGTGGAAGAGGGAGGGAAGGGGATGGGGAGGGGAAGGACAGAGCCTGTAAGGATGACAAGGGAAGCAGCATTTAGCTTTGAGTACTTACAAGTATCACTAAATTCCTCAGCTGTGTAGGAGTCTCATTTTCCAGGAGCTTACTGTGTGCCCCTAGAGTCAGGACCAGTCCACATCAACTCCTCTATTTCTTTTTTCGGCAGGTGAAAACACATCCATGCAAATCCTATTTAGGGGTTCCTCCATATTTGTTTTTCACCCATGAAGGATATAGGATCTTTTAAAATTGTGTGTGTGTGTTTGTGTGTTTTAAAATACTAGGCTGTTCTTTTAAGGATCCATTAAGAGAGATATTTCAATATTCTTTCCATTGGCACCTTATGATCCAAATTCTTGCCTGTTAAATGCAAAAAAAATTGGACCAAGTCTTCAAATTCCCTTTCCAATTTTTTCTTCCCAAGATTACTAGTAACAGAGGAACAGGATCTTACAGGGTTGGACCAAGTCTTCAAATTCCCTTTCCAATTTTTTCTTCCCAAGATTATCTGGAAAAAATGTCTATCCCACCCTTTCCTGGGGCTTCCCTGGTGGTTCCGTGGTAAAGAATCTGCCTGCCAATGCAGAAGACCCGGGTTCAATCCCTGGGTGGGGAAGATCCCTGGAGAAGGAAATGGTAACCTACTCCAGTATTCTTGTCAGGGAAATCCCATGGACAGAGGAGCCTGGCAGGCTCCATGGGGTCACAAAAGAGTCAGACACAACTTAACAACTAAACACCAAACAGCCCTTTCCTACCCAGTAGTACATAGAGTGTTCCCTGGTACATAAAATGAGGTGGAAAGGGGCTGCCAGCTTTAACACCAAATAGCTATGGACTTTATTTGGGAGAATGGTTTCTACACCTTGGCTGGCCCCACCTATGCAGCCAGTGGAAGAGGGAGGGAAGGGGATGGGGAGGGGAAGGACAGAGCCTGTAAGGATGACAAGGGAAGCAGCATTTAGCTTTGAGTACTTACAAGTATCACTAAATTCCTCAGCTGTGTAGGAGTCTCATTTTCCAGGAGCTTACTGTGTGCCCCTAGAGTCAGGACCAGTCCACATCAACTCCTCTATTTCTTTTTTCAGCAGGTGAAAACACATCCATGCAAACCCTATTTAGGGGTTCCTCCATATTTGTTTTTCACCCATGAAGGATATAGGATCTTTTAAAATTGTGTGTGTGTGTTTGTGTGTTTTAAAATACTAGGCTGTTCTTTTAAGGATCCATTAAGAGAGATATTTCAATATTCTTTCCATTGGCACCTTATGATCCAAATTCTTGCCTGTTAAATGCAAAAAAAAAAAAAAAAAAATCTAAAGAATTGTTTCTTTAAAAAGACCCAGCTTAAATACATCTGTGGAAACTAAGCATAATTTATTTTAAAATTAGGTTAAAAATGTTTGCAGTGTATGCTCAAACTTTTCCAGATGTTAAGACAAGTAAACACTATTAGATCAAATTTAATTTGGTTCAGTGTTTTAATCATCTTTTATCTTGATTTTCTTTTGTGCTTATAACAAGGTTTACTCCTGTGTTGGAGGTGGTCTTAAAAGTGTTAATTTTAGCTTTTCTTTATAACGCACACGCACTAAGGCATTTTCTTATTATAAACGGAGTTAGATAAACTTTCAGTGTAGCTCTGCTTCATTAAACCAGGAAGTTTATATACCCTAACAAAAAAAATATGTATTTCCATTTCATGTTGGCATCAATGGTAGTACTGTGTATAATGTCGTTAGTACTGGTAGCTGGAATTCTCCATAGGAAACTGATGAAAGACAGATGACAATAAAAAGGGCATCAGAAAGCAAGAATAAAATGTGAGATGTGGCTGCAGGAGCTCGGAGGAGACTGAGCCCGGGACTCCCTGGGTAAGATGATGGGCGGTGGAGGAGGCTGGGCGTGCCAGGGGAGGAAAGGGTGTTCCCGTCTTCTGAATTAGGAGGCAGGAGAGATGCTTTGTGGAATGTGTGGTGCTTTGTGTTATTTTTCAAGAGAAGTTTTCTGAATTGCTTTGAATGTCATGAAAAGTACTGATTAAGCTCCTGTGTAGAGGACTGAATGACACGAGCTACAGTTTAGCCAAGTTAAAGTGGTGGGCCAAGGTGGCAGTCGACATTTGTTGCTTTTTACAACAAGCCTTGTTTGAACAAGATTTTCTGGATTCTGGGTGTTATCAAAGGCAGATGAATATAAGTATGTGTCTATGGGTGTATTTTCATTATGCATGTGAAGTCACTCAGTCATGTCCAACTCTTTGTGAGCCCACGAGGCTCCTCCGACCATGGCATTTTCCAGGCAAGAGTACTGGAGTGGATTGCCATTTCCTTCTTCAGGGGATCTTCCTGACATTGCAGGGGTCTCCTGCATTGCAGGCAGATGCTTTACAGTCTGAGCCACCACGGAAGCCTGCTAATATCTGTTTATAATTAAATAATAGTAGAAGGTGATGTTAATGGCTTCCATTTCCCTTTCACAGTAAGGATAATTTTGTCTTTGCCAGTGCTATTCCTGTCACAGATGTGGATAAATGGGTGAGAAGGAGAAATAAAAGCAACCAAACAGATTTGTTTAATTTGCTTTGGAAAGGAAAAAGAAAAGCTTTTAAAAACAAAGAACAGGTTGGGAAGGTATGAGGAAGTGGGCAAGAACAGCAAGGTCTAGCTCAGGACAAATTTGGGAAACATTTTGGGGGTACATTTTGAAAGAGAAGGAGAAAGACCAGAAGAAGTCATGCTAGGAAGAGAAGGACCTTGGGGTATAGCCAAGGGTAGTGTGTTATGAATGGTTATTAGAAAGACTCACTCATGTTCTCAGTGAACCCCCAACAACCAAGCACTATTCTTTTTATTTTTTATGAAACACTTTCTTTCCATGTTTTTCTTATGGCATAGTTGATCAGCCCCCATTTTTAAATGATCTTTTCTTGAATTTCCAGAAAGCCTACTGGATTTCTAGTTCATGAAAATCTGCAACAACTTCCTATTCCATCAACTTTAGGACTGCATTTGGCTGCATGTAGTCATGATAATTGCATGATAATAGTCTTCAGTGCGGAGATGGCAATGGCACCCCACTCCAGTACTCTTGCCTGGAAAATCCCATGGATGAAGGAGCCTGGAGGGCTGCAGTCCATGGGGTCGCTGAGGGTCGGACATGACTGAACGATTTCACTTTCACGTATTGGAGAAGGAAATGGCAACCCACTTCAGTGTTCTTGCCTAGAGAATCCCAGGGATGGGGGAGCCTGGTGGGCTGCTACCTATGGGGTTGCACAGAGTTGGACACGACTGAAGTGACTTAGCAGCAGCAGCAGCAGTCTTCAGTGGGTTTAATTTTTTCCCACAAACCAAGAAATCTGGAGACTGATTTGGGGACAGTGTAGCTTCTCAAGAAAACATCCCTGTCTTTCCCATCCTTACTTTCTTTTTTTTTTTCAAAATGGCTCTTTCACTTCCAGGCATCAGAACTGTGTTCTAGGTGGAAGAAGAGTAAAGAGGGAAGGAAAAAAGGCATATGTCAGCTGTGTCTGTCTCTTTAATCTAACATATCTAATAGATGTCCCCTTAAATTCAATCAGTTATGTCACCTGGTCAAACCCTAGCTGAAAGTGAGCCTAAGGCACAAAGCGTTTTGTCTATGTTTGTTCACCATCTCCCCAGACAAAATCTGGGTTCTCTAAATAAGAGGAGGAGAATGAATACTCAGTGGGCTACTAGACATGTTGATCATATATCCAGTTTGTTACATAAGATTGGATACACAGGGATGAGTAGACTTATTGGAAAAGACCCAGAGGCTGGGAAAGATTGAGGGCAGGAAGAGAAGGAGGTTCTCAGAGAAGGAGGCTCTTTGCAAACCTATTTACACTTTTTTAATCAAAGTGAAAAACACCACTTCTTCTTGTGATAGATAGATTTTAGTCTTATACACATATTTAACTACTTGCATTGTCTCTTTTTATCAAGTTAAAAGGTTCAAGTTGCTTTGGTTTTTAACAATTTTGCTCTGTTTCTCTTTCTTAGTTCATTGATTTATTGCCTTTTTTATCTTTAGTTCTTTCCCTCTTATTTTCCTTTCAGGAATTTATAAAATCAGAAAAATAAAAAGACTGACAACTCTGTTCAATTAATAACTACTAAATAACTACCTCAATTAATAGCTACTAAATGTCACTGAGTTTTCTTCTATTATGAAGAAATGTCATAAATGAAGAAACTAATGGCTACTAAAGGTCACTGTGTTTTTTTCTATTATGTGTTTTCTTCTATTATTCCTTCTCCAGGGGATCTTCCCAATCCAGGGATTGAACCCCGGTCTCCTGCATTGCAGGCAGATTCTATAGCTGCTGAGCTACAGGAAGTCCTTCTATTATGATACTTTTTCACAAACTATCATTTGAAGAGAGGATGTGATCGGTCATGGGAGGCCTATGCTCTGATTGCCAGCACTTAGAAAAGCCATATTAATATATATGTGTGTGTGTGTGTGTGTGTGTGTGTGTGTACACACAAAGATCATATTGTAAAGGCATTGGAAGCTCTGGGAGCAATGAGCACTAGATGGACTGAATTTTCAGGTGGTGGAGAGCCATTCAGAGGAAGCTGAGGATCAGCAATTGCTTTGTTCCTATGGAGGATGTATCATTCTTGGTGCTGGCAGGAGCCTAAGGATCAGGGTGCCACTTCTGGGGCAAAGGAAAACCAGGAAAATTTAGTGGTCTCATGGGGCTCAAGTGATGTCTTGAGAGGCTTTAAATATATGACTAACTTTCCCCATAACACTTGATGAATTTAAGACTATGTTGAAAGATTTTAAAAATATATTTTTTAAAGATTCTGGAAATTAGAAAGAAACTAACTGCAATCTCTAGTTCTTAAAGGCAAAGAACTACTAAGCAGAGTTAGCTGGAAAAAAAATCAGCAAGAGTGAACACCCTAGAAGGAACAGTAAATTAAGCATCCGTAGGTGCTTTTTTTGGGGGGGACTTTCATCAGTTCTGGGCCCAAAGAGAGGCTTGAAATCCCAAAGAGGCTTGCTTCTGGCAGAAGATTACTATAGAAGATAGAAAAGGAAACAAAGTTTTTGGTGGTCACCTACTGTTGGAGTGTCAAAATTTGGGGACGAGACTTCAGCACATGGTTTGTCATGCTTCAAACAGTTCAGTCACTCAGTTGGGTCTGACTTTTTGCGACCCCGTGGACTGCAGCACCTCAGGCTTCCCTGTCCATCACCAACTCCCAAAGCTTGCTCAAACTCATGTCCATCGAGTCAGTGATGCCATCCAATAAATTTGTATAATTTTGAAGCACATAGTGGGGGAAGAAAGTGGCAGGTTAACCTTTGTCTCTTAGGGTAGAAGATGAAAAAGATTATAAATCTATTGTGATTAAGACCGTCATTAGTATAAATAAAGTCACATTAAACAATAAAACAGACTGGAGAATATTCTATAAATGGACTTTTACATATGGTCACCTGATACATGACTCATTTTATTGTTCTGCCCAAGATTCTATTCATATATTTGTTAGATAAAGTGTGAAAATCATGTTATTGAAGAATCCTGCTGCTGCTAAGTCGCTTCAGTTGTGTCCGACTCTGTGCAACCCCATAGATGGAAGCCCACCAGGCTCCCCTGTGCCTGGGATTCTCCAGGCAAGAACACTGGAGTGGGTTGCCATTTCCTGCTCCAATGCATGAAAGTGAAAAGTGAAAGTGAAGTTGGCTCAGTCGTGTCCTACTCTTAGTGACCCCTTGGACTGCAGCCTACCAGGCTCCTCCAGCCATGGGATTTTCCAGGCAAGAGTACTGGAGTGGGTTGCCATTGCCTTCTCCATTGAAGAATCCTCAGTTCAGTTCAGTTCAGTCGCTCAGTCGTGTCCGACTCTTTGCGACCCCATGAATCGCAGCACGCCAGGCCTCCCTGTCCATCACCAACTCCCGGAGTTCACTCAGACTCACGTCCATTGAGTCAGTGATACCATCCAGCCATCTCATCCTTTGTCATCCCCTTCTCCTCCTGCCCCCAAATCCTTCCCAGCATCAGAGTCTTTTCCAATGAGTCAACTCTTCGCATGAGGTGGCCAAAGTACTGCAGTTTCAGCTTTAGCATCATTCCTTCCAAAGAAATCCCAGGGTTGATCTCCTTCAGAATGGACTGCTTGAATCTCCTTGCAGTCCAAGGGACTCTCAAGAGTCTTCTCCAACACCACAGTTCAAAGGCATCAATTCTTCGGCGCTCAGCCTTCTTCACAGTCCAACTCTCACATCCATACANAGTTTCAGCTTTAGCATCATTCCTTCCAAAGAAATCCCAGGGTTGATCTCCTTCAGAATGGACTGCTTGAATCTCCTTGCAGTCCAAGGGACTCTCAAGAGTCTTCTCCAACACCACAGTTCAAAGGCATCAATTCTTCGGCGCTCAGCCTTCTTCACAGTCCAACTCTCACATCCATACATGAGTCCATACATGACCACAGGAAAAACCATAGCCTTGACTAGACGGAGCTTAGTCAAGATACTTGCTTTTCCAAGCAAAATAGTTTCTGATAGAAGTATACTAAAATCACCCTCTCTGATGGTGTTTTTGGTATTCCTTATAACTAAGGCATATTGAGTTTTATATATTTTGGAGGTATTTGGATGGGAATATATTAATTCTATTGTTCATTTCTTTACCCCTCTGTGTTATGCTCTGGTAGTTTCTCAGTTCTGTTGTCCAAGAAACCATTCTTCAGAATACCCTATTATTTCTCTAATTCTTTTATTTCAGTTCTAATTTTCTAATGGTTTTTAATGTCTACCTTTAATCTTTCAAAGCTTCTAATTCTTCCATGATGTTAGTTCCTCCTTTGGCTCTTTGAGAATTTTAAGCATCCAGGATTTATTTTAAAGTCTTTTCCAAATACTTCAATCATTTCTACATTGTCAGGAGTAAACAGTCCCATCTGTTGGTTCTCTGGACTTCCTTTCTTGGCATTAGAATCCTCATATACTTTTCTTCATTTTTCCTCCCTTCTCATCTTCTGTTGGAATGATCAAGGTTTCTTTACCATGCCTCATGCTCCCTTGGGTTAGCAGTTTTATATTACATTTTTATTTTTGAGATGGTTATACTTAAATTTCTAACATACATGATTAATTTTAAAATTCAAGTCGTGTCATCTTCACATTCATAAAAGATGTGCATCAATTCAGAGTTCCATGGGAACATTTACCCCTGAAGCCATGTTGGAAGATTAAGTGTTAGCAAACTTTCCCTTGCATTATAAACAACTGGAAAACTGGACAACATACATGAAATAACTGTTCTCAGGACAGTACTGTGATCCCTGAGAGGAAGAAGCAAAGTGAAACCAATAAGCATCCTGGCTTTCCCCTGGAGATGCTTTCTGTCCCGAAGCACAGAAGAGGAGCCCAAGCAGAACGCAGTGGTTTTGCTGAACCAAGGAGATAGAGATTGGAATGCTGGAAACTGATGCAATGGGAATTTGATGGGCAGAGTATAGCAACGGACAAAACCGCAGATGGGAGAAGTTGCAGAAATATGCACAGAGGTTCTCAAGTATTTTCTTCAGTATACTCAAGGGCATAGATAAAGATGCCATGAGGGTAGGCAAAGAACAGCTATTAGAGAGTTGTCTGTTGAATGATTCCCAGAGCTCACACTGATTTAGGAGAATTTCTAGTTTCAAACAGCCAGAGAGGAGAGGTTAGACTGATAACACAACTCTTCAGTATATTTTTGTTTCACGAATAATAACTTAAAATAAAGTGGCCTACACCTACGACTCTCATACTTGCAAGGGTTCCACTACCTCTCCTTTGTTCTTATATATTAATAAAATGCTGACCATTGATGAAAGGGGCAGCTTCAAATATGTCCACTCCTCTGATCTCTGTTGCCATCTATATGTGATAGATCCCAAATCTTGTTTCTCTTCCACTCATATGTCTATTGGACACCTTCACTCAGAAGCATCTCAAATGGAAGTGAAGTGAAGTGAAGTGAAAGTTGCTCAGTCATGTCCAACTCTTTGTGACCCCATGTACTATACAGTCCATGAAATTCTCCAGGTCAGAATACTGGAGTGGGTAGCTCTTCCCTTCTCCAGGGGATATTCCCAACCCAGGAATTGAACCCAGGTCTCCCACATTGCAGGCATATTCTTTACCAGCTGAGCCACAAGGGAAGCCCAATAATACTCAAGTGGGTACCCTATCCCTTCTCCAGCAGATCTTCCCAGCCCAGGAATTGAACCGGGGTCTCTTTCATTGTAGGCAGATTCTTTACCAACTGAGCTATCAGGGAAGCCCATCTCAAATGGATGGGACCCATTAAATCGTGCAAGAATGAATTACATTAATGACAATGCTGTAATATATAATTTACTGATTATTCCATACATGTTTTATCTCTCTAGCTGCACTCAAATATGTGGAGGTCACAAAGCTGATGGATTGAATCCTAGCTTTGTCACCTCCTATGTTCCCTTGAGTAATGTTTGGTTTTCTCACTTATATACTAAAGATACATACTTCTTAGATTTGTTTGAAGACATACATTTAAGCCTGGTGTGCTGCAGTCCATGGGGTCGCAAAGAGTCAGACATGACTGAGCAGCTGAACAACAACAGTGTCTGTTCAGTGGTTTGAAAATCTGTAAAGGATTATGAAAGTGTAAGATAACATTATATTTCTGCATCCCCTGGCAGCATTTCCCCACACCTATGATGACACTAAGCACAGAGAAGCTGCTCAATAAAAGTGTGAGTACTGATGGACTATTTAAAGATAGAGTGATGAAACTGGAGGTACACTAAGCCAATAATAAGAGGACCTGCCTTGCTATCATCTCTATACCACTGACTTCCTGTGTGAGCTACATCAGTCTTCTCACCTTTCTGAACTTTATTTTTTTTAATCCAGACAATCTCTAAGAATATTTTCTGTCTCCATGCCAATTCTGTTAGTCCTGAATTATAGATCTCAGTGACGCTTCCTACCGCACATCCTACTTTGCCCCCAGATCAGCCTTCTCATTACCTTGTATGTTTACTCTTTCTGTCTCAGATGAGGCTCTGGAATCTGATAGGGGATTCTCCATTGAACTCTCCATCACGAAAGGAAAACAAATGTGAAAGTGTTAGTGGCTCAGTTGCATCCAACTCTTTGGCGACGTCATGAATTGTAGCCTCCCAGGCTCCTCTATCCATGGAATTCTCCAGGCAAGAATACTGGAGCGGGTAGCCATTCCCTTCTCCAACGGATCTTCCTGACCCAGGGACTGAACCCAAGTCTCTCTCATTGCAGGCAATTATTTACAGATTATTTACTGTCTGTGGCACCAGGGAAGCCTGAGATGCCCTGTAATCCCACCTAATTCTCTGGCAGTGCTAGTCCTGGCCTTTTAGTCTCCAAGCCTCCTAATGGACAGTTGAGGAAACGAGCAAGTTGGTGATTTTTTAAGCTAGTCAACAAGTTTCTTGACAGTTGCTTTTCTCATCCTTCTCTCAACAAGGAGGGGCTGGGACCAGTTTCTCCCCCAGGGATAGGATGCTGCCTGTGTCTACCTTTACACACTAACCCCTCAAGGTTCATATTTGGCTCCATCCAATTTTGGCTGGGTCCACATAGATGGCCAGTGACCAACTTCCTGTCTGACTTCTACTTGTACTGAAGGAGGAAATGAGGGTCCCACAGGCAAAGCCTCTTCCACTTCTGGGGCTGTTTCCAAAAATAAAGTTACTGTAATACCCCAAACACCAGGCACGGGACACAGCAGCCACAGTTGTTCACTGGCCTTCCACCTCCTGGTGGCCAGAAGCCAGCAGACTGCAGGGCTGCTGAAGGCTGTGTGATGAAATGTGGTCCCCAGGGTCCTCTCTCTGACATTTTTAGACTCACCATAAAATAAACTGCCCCAGGATGCCACCTCCCTCCAGCCCCTCCTAGGGCCTTCAGAGGGCACTGGTGACATACAGATGGCCCTTGAACTTTCCTCTCACAACTGCTGTTTCCTAGCAGTTCTGCTTTGGAACTTTTCCCATGGGCTTCAAAATTATCCTTCTCTCCTCTGTTTTTAAATTTAAACGCTAAAAAAAAAATAAAAATAAATTGTAAAACACTTTTTGCTCATTTAGAGGCAAACAAACTTTCATGCATATAATTTCTCCTCTCTCTTTCCTGTATCTCTCTCATCTTTATTTCTACCTCTACCACCTCTTTCTCTTTTCTTTCACTCAAGGGTCAGCTGCATTCAGGCATGTGAAATTCTTTAAAGAAGGAATGCAAAGAGGAAGCAGAATTGATTTTTTAAAAAAGAGCATTGCATTTAGATCTTGATCCCAAGATATCAGTCTCCCAAGAAGCCCAGGTTCTTAGCTGTTTGCTTGACTGTCCTAATAGTGACAATGACCCAAGAATGCACCCAAACACAGGACTTTACCATAATTTAACCTTGGCAGCAGCTACCAAGCTCTTCTCCATGAGCAGAGACAGAATTCTCTGTGGGGATCTAGAGCTAAGAATTTGAAACACATTTCTGGCGTTGATGATAGGTTGGAGATGGCATTGGGTGGCAGAGGTTGCTATGACAGGTATGTGGAGATGGAAATTCATTAGAGCTCCCTGAAACTGAGTTGAGGGTACCAGAATTAGCCAGAGGACTGAGTGGCCTGACATGGCTGATATGCTGCCTTAGTGGGGAGAGATGGTGAAGATTCCATCCTGGTGGGGACCCTGACTCTCTGTACTCACAGTACGCACTCTCAGTTGTGGGATACTCTTCATTGTTCTTCATTATACAAGACAATTGTAACCAGAAGGGGAGCCCTTTTAGAGAAGAGGTTCGAGCTGCTGTTTCTCTGTATCTTCCTAGGCTAGACAGAGAAAATGTGCTTAGACTTCAGCATATGACAGTCTCAATTCACTTCAGGAGAAAAAAATTCAGATGAAAGTTAAAGAGAGATTTTCTTGCTATCTGCTCACAAACTCAAAGCCTGAGGTCTGTGCTTCTGACTTAAGGGTCAGCTGTCTCTCCTCTACCTGAACCTGATCTATGATTTCATGTTTATATATATATATATAGATATATATATATATAACTCCTTGCAAAAAAATCTTGAAAATATGTTTAAATTATCACAACTAACTCCAGATGAAGTAGAAAACCAGAATAGGCAGTAGCATTGTAATTAATCTAAAAAGTTGTCAACAAACAACATGGACTGTAGCCCACAGGCTCCTCTGTCCATGGGATTTCCCAGACAAGAATACTGGAGTGGGTAGCCATTCCCTTCTGCAAGGGATCTTCTTGACCAAAGGCTCATGTTCCTTTAAATCACCTTGGGATGGATGATGGTAATGCTGACACAATAGGAGTTTGACTGTCCCCTTTCTAAGTCCTTCATGAATGGTTGATTGAGCAACTTTCTTTAGGATGTAAAGATACTTAAAATATAACGTTTTTCTATGACTTTTAAACCTCAGCCCTAATCCAGAGATAAGATGAAAATCTGATTTCACATTCTGGCAGACCAACATTTTCTCTAC
>SJYT01080155.1:167696-190938 GCA_006410635.1 Cephalophus harveyi | reverse complement strand
GCAATCTTGATTCCAGCTTGTGTTTCTTCCAGTCCAGCGTTTCTCATGATGTACTCTGCATATAAGTTAAATAAGCAGGGTGACAATATACAGCCTTGACGCACTCCTTTTCCTATTTGGAACCAGTCTGTTGTTCCATGTCCAGTCCTAACTGTTGCTTCCTGACCTGCATACAGATTTCTCAAGAGGCAGGTTAGGTGGTCTGGTATTCCCATCTCTTTCAGAATTTTCCACAGTTTATTGTGATCCACACAGTCAAAGGCTTTGGCATAGTCAATAAAGCAGAAGTAGATGTTTTTCTGGAACTCTCTTGCTTTTTCCATGATCCAGCGGATGTTGGCAATTTGATCTCTGGTTCCCCTGCCTTTTCTAAAGCCAGCTTGAACATCAGGGAGTTCACGGTTCACGTATTGCTGAAGCCTGGCTTGGAGGATTTTGAGCATTACTTTACTAGCATGTGAGATGAGTGCAATTGTGCGGTAATTGGAGCATTCTTTTGTTGAAAAATTTTATCAAATGGTTTGTCTATATTTATTGAGATGGTCATATAATTTTTTTCTTTAATACCTTAATGGGATCATTTATGCTAGTGGAATTTTTAATGCTGAAGCATCTTGCATTTCTGGGAAAAACTCTATTTATTTATAATGTATTATTTTTTTCATATTTCTGCATTTCACTTGTTAACATTTAATTCAGGACCATTACACTCAGATTCATAAACTAAACTGGCCTATAATTTCATTTTCTGATACTGTTCTTATCAGATTTTTATGTCTGGTTATGCTAGGCTCAAAACAGGTCTTGGGGAACTATCTTTTCTTTTTCTATATTCCTTTTCTAGTTTCTGAAACTATTTGTATAATATAATAATTATCCTTTTCCTGAATATTTAACAGTTTCACAAAATAGCTTCACCTTGATGGAAGAGAAATTTCTGACTATTGGTTCATTTTCAATTTCTTTAATAGTTATTAGTGTGTTAAAATGTTTGTTGTGTCTTTAGTAAATTACTTTCTTTCATCTTTTCCCAGAAAGCTGCTGCTGCTGCTGCTAAGTCGCTGCAGTCTTGTCCGACTTTGTGCAACCCCATAGACGGCAGCCCACCAGGCTCCCCCATCCCTGGGATTCTCCAGGCAAGTTTCATTTAAATTTTCAAATTAATGTTATGAAGTTTATTCCTACAGATTTTCTAAGATTACTTACCTGTCCCCTGATTCTGTAGAAATGTTTTGGTTTTTGTTCTTAATATTTATTTTAAGAACATTTATTTATTTCCCCTTCCCTTCTTTTTCTGACATTCCATTTTATTAGGCACATGCCATCTTTGTCTTTTAAAGGTGAAGGCGTTTTCTCTTTTTTAAATTATTTTTATTATATTGAATTTGCTTTCTATTTGTTAAATTCTCTATTAACAGTTCTTTATTTCTAGTTCCTTTGAGTTCTTTTGAGTTCCTTTGAGTTCCTTTTCTGTTCTTTTTTATTTTCTGCGTACCTATCATTTTTATTTTCTTAATTTAATAACTTATTTGAATGTATAAATTTCCATCTAAGTAAAACTTTACTGCAACCCACAAGTTTTGATATAGTGTGATTTTAGTTATTTAGGGTTAGGGTTAAATATTTCATTATTTATACCATCATTTTCCCCTCATATCCATGAATTATTTAATAGTGTGTTTTCTAAGTTTAATGCAAATACGTTTTAAGATTAACTTTTAAATATCAGTTTCAAATTCAACAGAATGATGAACAGAGAATATGATTCATTATGATCTCATGTTTGATGTATTTTATTTTGAGTCCTTTTGGCATAATCTGTGGTCAATCTTTATAAATATTTTCAGTTCATTTCAGTCACTCAGTTGTGTCCAACTCTTTGTGACCCCATGAACCACGGCATGCCAGGCCTCCCTGTCCATCACCAACTCCTGGAGTTTACTCAAACTCATGTCTATTGAGTCAGTGATGCCATCCAACCATCTCCTCCTGCCCTCAATCTTTCCTAGCATCAGGGTCTTTTCAAATGAGTCAGCTCTTTGCACCAGATGGCCAAAGTACTGGAGCTTCAGCTTCAACATCAGTCCTTCCAGTGAAAACCCAGGACTGATCTCCTTTAGGATGGACAGGTTGGATCTCCTTGCAGTCCAAGGGACTCTCAAGAGTCTTCTCCAGCACCACAGTTCAAAAGCATTAATTCTTCAGTGCTCAGCTTTCTTTATAGTCCAACTCTCACATCCATACATGACTACTGGAAAAACCATAGCCTTGACTAGATGGACATTTGTTGGCAAAGCAATGTCTCTGCTTTTGAATATGCTGTCTAGGTTGGTCATAATCTTCCTTCCAAGGAGTAAGCGTCTTTTAATTGCATGGCTACAGTCACCATCTGCAGTGATTTTAGAGTCCCCCCAAATAGCCACTGTTTCCGCTGTTTCCCCATGTATTTGCCATGAAGTGATAGGATCAGATGCCATGATCTTAGTTTTCTGAATGTTGAGCTTTAAGCCAACTTTTTCACTCTCCTCTTTCACTTTCATCAAGAGGCTTACCTTCTTCACTTTCTGCCATAAGCGTGGTGTCATCTGCATATCTGCATAAATATTTTGAGTTTATCTAAAAGTAAAATCTATTCTTTATTTGTTGATGTGCAGGATTCTATATGTATCCATGAGATAAAGTCTTTTCATTTTATTGTTTACATTTCTTGTGTTCTCACTAATTTTGTATCCAGTTGATTTGTCTGGGTCTGAAAGAGGTATGCGAAAATCAGCAGTTTTGAGCAATTCAGATGATTCAACATTGATGTACCTCAACAAGGGCGTTCTTGGGTTTATGATTCTTGATTTCATTTTGCATCTCGTTTTTGTAAATTTCTGCCTTTCATCAAGTTTGTATGTCACATTGACATTATCTAGGAGATCCCCAGGACCCTATTCTTTAATTTTTTTTTCCCCACTCTGTTCTTCACTTTGCCCTTTCAGCTGTTAAATCCATCTAGTGATTAAAAAAAAAAAATTCTGAAGTTTTACTTTTAGGCCTAGAATTTCTCTCTTTTTTTAAAAAAAAAATAATTTTATTTATTTATTTTTGGTGGTGCTGGGTCTTCGATGCCACACAGACCTTTCTCTAGTTGTGGTGAGCAGGGGCTACTCTCTAGCTGTGGAACTAGGAATCTTTAAGAGGAAATCAAACATGTCTCAGAGCAAGAAATCTATGGAGCACTACAGGGAAATTTCCATGGAACCTTGTCTCCATCAATAGCATATCTAGAGGATCCCTTCATGTTATGAGTCCACTTTCTCTTTGCAGTGGTTTCTCTTCTAGAGCACAGAGTCTAGGGCACTCTGGCTTCAGTCATGTCTTCTGGGCTCTAAACACAGGCTCAATAGTTGTGGTGCATGGGGTTAGTTGCTCCATGCATTTGGGATCTTACGTATCAGGGATTGAACCCATGTCTTCTGCATTAGCAGGTGGATTCTTCACCACTGAGCCACCAGGGAAGCCCTAGAATTTCCTTTCTCGTTCTTTGATTTCTTATTTCTCTGCTGAGATTTTTATTCATGGAAAGCACCTTTTTTTTTTTTTTAACTTCATTGAGCATAATTATACAATGACATTAACATGTGAATAATAATAATAATATTTACTTTATAGGCTTTTAAACAGCAACTAGGATAAATCCTATAAAACTTTTAACAATACCTGGCAAATCAAAAGAGATGAGGAATAGAAATTCATGATAATGAATGAGGTTGAATATGTAGATATCATTTCCCTTTGTACATTGCCCTCTGTACCTGAATTTGTAATTTAATAAAATGTTTACAATCTCTTCCTCAAAGTTGCTGTTCCACTAAAACATGTATTTCAGTGTTTCTCGTTTGATAGACTCAGCTGTCACACAATCTTACTTTGGTCAGAATTTCAGAAGTACCTGTGATTTGTGTTAGGAGAATAAGATAGAGACAAGAGAGTAGGAAGTGATTTGCCATGGAATAATCTAATTGACTTGTGTGTTTATTTGATTGCTAGGAGTACTATATTCATGACCATTCATCACTGATTTTATTAATTGATTATTTTGACAAATAATTGATTTATCTCTTGGAGAGAAAGAGTATATTTCAAACTTAATTTCCCACGTGTCAAAACCTTTTAAACCTGGGTGCACAGGGACATATTATCTACTTCTGAAGAGAAACTTGTTCGATTATACACCATTTCTTCCCATGATCGCTTCCTCCTCAGATCAGTTTTGTAAGTAGCCTGATACTATTGCTTGGCATCAGGATACAGAATCCCAAACACATGGAACAGTTAAAAACCAACTCCCACAGATGATTTCATTGCCTCAACTCCATCTGTAATGTAAATCCTTCAGAGGTGCTTTCTATTCTTAGAAGAAAAGTCACAAGCTGGAGGATGCGTCACCTTCGCAATCAGCACCCCTTTTAGCCCCTAATGTGGACCATCTGCTGGTTGAAGAGGTTACAGTGCTACAGAAATGTCATTACAGAATTTCTGTATGTTCACATGTATCATCTGTCACGTAATTGTTTGTTTTACAGCCCATACCTATAATGGGCTAAGTGGGGACTATTTATATTAGTTAGCAATGAGTACCTTTAATTAGTATTTCATGCAACTGGAACATGTTAAGAAAGCTGACACAAATCTGGCTGGGTTGGGAGATTCCATGTGAATTTCATTATGAACTTGCTAGGATATTACAGTTGCACAGGTACCAAGGTTTCTTCAGCTGCCAGAAATTCTGTGTAAGTTCAACACATGTGAAAACGACAAACCATCACATTGGGTCTAGCTCAGCTGATCCAGTCAGAATCAGTCCACTTTATATCCATACCCTAGATTCTTCATGATGGCTCACCCAGGGCCTGTGGAGGCATGCAGCTGAAAAGTCACAGAACCTGTGCAAATCCTGGGGAAGAAAGCCGGAAAAAGAAACAATGGGCAAAAATCTTTGTGGTCCAAGTGCTTAATGCTAAGTGAGAGTTTGGCAGTTGGATAAAGTGTTTTTGTTAACTGGTGCAAATGGTTTCGTTTTCCTTATTCTCATTTTTAGACACTTTTATTGATTCAGTGACACCTCTTCAATATCATAACTGCACTAAAGCAAAACTGGGTTTAGTAGACAATGAAGACACAGTTACACGTCTAGACCTATAAGAAAGTGTCTCCAATTAAAATATTGGAGAAGATAGTCATGTCAGCAAACCATCCTTTAATTCCTTTGAAAAGGAATCCCCACCTATGACTACAATAGAAGCTGGCAGGCCATTCTAAACAATCTCTGAGCAACTCCACGTGATGGGTCCCCTCTCCCTTTTAGGATTTTGTAAGGTATGCACAGTGTATTCAATCTGTCATCTTGGTTTACAGAATCAGACAATATTTTCACATGTTGATCTCAGCTTCAGAAAGAATGCTAATTGTTTTGTCAAGCCAAAATGAATTTTTTAAACAGTGAGGTTTTATAACTTTTTGTGTGATTTATTACTTGGTGGAAAAACAATTCTGTATTTCTGACAACCAGGTCAGTGTTACAGAAGTTAGTAATACGGTTTATGATGTTTTCTGTGAAATCTCTAAAGTGTTGTTTAGTAACAATTTACGGAAATTCTGGTGGGTATATCATGCTGTCAAAGGCTGCTTGTGTATCTTTGTTTGATAAATACACCTCAGATCACCAAACAACTCTTTCCATCACAGAAAATTCTGGGAATCTGAACCACTGGTTACCAGCAGGTCTCTGCTTCTTGTTACCTATGTTAACCCAAAGTGCATAGATTTGGTTGGTAGTTGCTGGTGAACAGGCATCACTCTGGCCTGACCGCAAGCTTCAAGAAGGCTTACTCCTCAGAGTCCTCCCCAGTTTCCTTGCTTTGAGGCAATAAGAGGGCAGATACCTAGTAAACATGTTCTTACCGTGCCTGTCTCTCTGTAAGTATTTTGCCATGGATTTTATTCATTCCTAGAGAAAACCATCAGCTTCTCTGACTGTGTCAATAGCTGGATCTCTATATGTACCGTGTCCGCTTCCACATCCACTAGATGGACATCATCTACAAGCACATAGTTATAACTGATTTCTGACCACACATTCGCTTGGACCCTTTATAGATCCCAGGTCTTTAATCATATCTCACATAAGCAGTAGATGGTTGCTTGTGAGTTTTAAATACAATCAGCAACTTCCTTTTTCTTACAGAAGTCTTATCTCAATTATATTTGCTATTGCATTTAAATGACAATTTTCATCTTTCTCTATTCTGTATTTGTATATGGCATGATTATTATATTTTTCTTTTAATCTAACTAGTATCCATAGTAACTTTTATACTTTATCAATAGAAATCAGATATGAATATAACCTTCCTTTATTTTTGATTTTTCTAACATCTTTAGCATTAAGACTTTACCACGAATGCTTTAAATATTTCCTCTACTGAGTCATATGGAAAGGTTAAATCAGTTTTGAAATCCTATTAAGGGGATATGTAGTATTTTGGCTGCCTCCAAGTCAAGATACAGGATGTAGAACAAAACAAGAAAAAAATGAAAGGATATATTCACTGTTTGTACTGAGCTTTGGGATGCTCTGTGGCCACTTTTGGTCCCCTACTGCCCATAAGGCTCCCTCCAGAGTTCATGTNATATGTAGTATTTTGGCTGCCTCCAAGTCAAGATACAGGATGTAGAACAAAACAAGAAAAAAATGAAAGGATATATTCACTGTTTGTACTGAGCTTTGGGATGCTCTGTGGCCACTTTTGGTCCCCTACTGCCCATAAGGCTCCCTCCAGAGTTCATGTATGCTCACTGGAGATAAAGCCAGGTTTGCAGCCTCCACAAGATATTATCTGAGTTTTGCTGGGGTTTTTTTTTTGGTCATCGAGATAAATGTCACTGTCTCAAACTTGCTGACTGGATGCATGTAAAATCCCATGAGGGAGAAGGAGCAAATAGTATCATCTCTGAGCTGGGAATTCCCATTCAAGTTGAGAAAAGCCCTTACTGGGCAAAGGAGACATCAGACTCAAATGAAAGTGGGATGCAGAAATGAAGGCTCATCCAGGAAGTGGCTCATCAAGCCACTAAACTGAAGGCTCATCCAGGGAGTGGCTCATCAAGCCACTAAACTGAATGGCTTATGGGAGATGAAAAGGGAGATGAAATATACTCTGAGGGGAATGGCTCAGGATGATGAGTGAGGCTAGGAGTTAGCTCTGCTGCTACATCTTTGTCTTCTGACCAAGTGAGTTCATTGTACCAAGCCAGCATCTTTACTATATGCCAACTCAACTCAATGAGAAAAAGCATCAGAATGGTTTATTGGGAGGCCTTAGGCAAGCTATGGTGTTGGAGAAGACTCTTGAGAGTCCCTTGGACTGCAAGGAGATCCAATCAGTCCATCCTAAAGGAAATCAGTCCTGAATATTCACTGGAAGGACTGGTGCTGAAGCTGAAACTCAATACTTTGGCCACCTGATGTGAAGAACTGACTCATTTGAAAAGATCCTGATGCTGGGAAAGATTGAAGGAGGGAGAAGAAGGGGACAACAGAGGATGAGATGGCTGGATGGCATCACCGACTCAATGGACATGAGTTTGAGTAAACTCCAGGAGTTGGTCATGGACAGATAGTCCTGGCATGCTGCAGTCCATGGGGTCACAAAGAGTTGGACATGACTGACTGAGTGACTGAACTGAACTGAACTTAGGCAAACTAGAGGATCACAGTGACCTTCAATAACATTTTGCTTAATTTTTACTCCATTACTAAGTTCTGAAGAAATAAAATCTCCTGGGCAAATGTTGATCAGGACAAAAATGTATATCTAAAAAGAACTTAAAATAATTATGATGGCACACAGAATAACATAGGTCTTCTATCTAGTATATTATATATGTTAATAGAGTTCAAAGACCTTTAATTCTGAAAATCTTTAAGAGTTGGATAGTGGGCAAGTCTGTTTTACCTCAAGTCAAGAAAGGATTAAGCTATTGCTAATACCTTCAACATCTCTTGTTGAATAAACCAGGAAGAGTCTAATGTTGTTAAGTTAAAACCATTCTAACTTGTCTCTTTTGGTTGGGTTTGCAAATGTGCACACACATCAACCAAATCAAATTAGAAGGAATACATTGTAGTAGATATCAATAAAATCCTCTGCCAAAAATAGTCGCTAGAAATACAGTAGCTTGTAAACTAAATATGCTTAAAGTAACAGAAATCTATGACAACCACTGTATTATATGAGGTTGTGTGATTAAATCTAACTGTGTGGATTCAATTATAATTGCAGATGTAGGAGCCAGTACATTGGCAGACAGACTTGCTAAGCTCAGCTTGCAAAACAGAGTAACAAAAGCTGGAACCACACCATGAAAATTCTCTCTATTCGATAGCATGCTGCCCCCAGAGAATAGTTATTGGGAGGTGGACAAGGGCTAGAACAGATTAGCATATGGTTAGATATAATGATTAGATGACTCTTTGTATAGTTAAAGGAGTGCATAACAAACACTTGGAATGCTGAGCACAGCAGAGTCAGTAAGTCAGTGCCTTGCAGCTTGGTTATTCACGTGCTGCCTTAAGACAGCAGAGCTTACCAACCTGCTGGAAAAATTTATGACACTCTTGTGGGCAGAGAGGTAGGAGGATGTATGTGTGCCTGTGTTGATAAACGAATCTTGGATGGGATGCCCTTTTTTTTGACTAGTCAAGCCAGGGATCTATTTGGGTTATCGAAAAGTTGGTTTACTTATTTGAAATCCAAAAATATCCAAATAAATAGGCTGTCAATGCAGTCCTATTAAAAGTCATTTTCTAATAGATAACTAGTGGGAACCTGCTACATAGCCCAGGGAGCTCAGCTCAGTGCTCTGGGATGACCTAGATGTTTGGGATGGGGTTGGGGGTGGGAGGGAGGTCCAAGAAGGAGGGGATATAGGTGTACATGCAGCTGATTCACTTTGTTGTACAGCAAAAATGAAAACAACATTATAAAGCAATTATACTCCAATAAAAATTTTTTTAAAGAAAAACTAAGTCATTTTCTTTCTTGAAGCGTCTGTAGACCACAGCTAGCTGACTTTGAGTGCTTACTATGTGCTAGGCATTGAGCTAAATATTTTACATCTTCAATTCTTTTAGTTCTTTCAGCAACCTTTAGAAGTAGACACTATTATCATGCACTTAATTTTGTAGATGACGAAAATGAGGCTTAAAAAATTGGTTACTTCCTCAGGCTAGTCAGGCAGTGGTGGTGGTGGTTTAGTCACTAAGTCATGTCTGTCTCTTGAGACCCCATGGAATATAGCCTGCTAGTCTCCTCTGTCCATGGGGATTCTCCAGGCAAGAATACTAGAGTGGCTTGCCATTTCCTTCTCCAGGGGATCTTCCCAACCCAGGAATTGAACCCAGGTCTTCTGCATTGCAGGTGGATTCTTTACCAACTGAGTTACAAGGGAAGCTCCAAGTCAGGGCTTAAATCTAGATCAGACTCAAGTTTGTGTTCTTTCTTGCACTTCTGTGCTTCCCAGTAGGCATCTAAATGCTTCACCTAGATATTCCAACAACCATGAATTTGCAGGAAAAATTCAAATGAAAAATATGATAGAATAATGGCCTCCAAAGATGTCCATGTTCTAATTCCTGGCACACCTGCAAGTATATTTCCTTACATGGTAAATGGACTTTGCAGGTGCAACTAAATAAAGAGTCTTGATTAGAAGGTTAGCCCAGTAAGACCCATGTTCAACTTTCTAATCTGTATATAGAACACAAGAATGAATGTCTGTGGCTCTAAGCCTCTAAATTTGTGCTGGTTATGCCAGCAATAGGAAGGCAATACAGGAAACTTCACTGTTATTAGAGGGTCAAGGAATTCCATAGAAAAAAAATCCAGGCTAAGTTTATGCTAATGGCATTTTAGTACTGATGCATTGAGAAAAATACTCTTGGACTTCATATACTTTGAGAAGCAGGTCATATAGTATATAATCAAAGACCATGACTTAACCTTTGCCACCTCTGCCTTCTTCTGGGATATAGAGATTGATGAGTGCTTAGTTGCTCAGTCGTGTCTGACTCTTTGTGACCCCATGGACTATATAGCCCACCAGGCTCCTCTGTCCATGGGGATTCTCCAGGCAAGAATACTCGAGTGGGATGCCATGCTCTCCTCCAGGGGATCTTCCCAACCCAGGGATTGAAGCCAGGTCTCCCGCATTGCAGGCAGATTCTTTACCATCTGAGCCACCAGGGAAGCCCAGAAATTGATGTTTCCAGAACAAATAAGTGGCTACTGAGCCAGTAAACAGAGAAGGCAATGGCACCCCACTCCGGTACTCTTGCCTGGAAAATTTCATGGACGGAGGAACCTGGTAGGCTGCAGTCCCTGGGGTCGCTAAGAGTCAGGCATGACTTCACTTTCACTTTCATGCATTGGAGAAGGAAATGGCAACCCACTCCAGTGTTCTTGCCTGGAGAATCCCAGGGACAGAGGAGCCTGGTGGGCTGCCGTCTATGGGGTTGCACAGAGTCGGACACGACTGAAGTGACTTAGCAGCAGCGGCAGCAGCAGAGCCAGTAAATGTCTGTCCTGGGCCCTAACCTGGAATTCCAACTCAATCAACTCTTTCCCCACGTGTACTCAATGATGATAATTACCAGCCCATTATATAATGGGAGTGCTGTAGGAGAGATCTCAGCACCCTGCATTGTCATCTAAGGAATTCGGTAAATTTCACATGTACAAATAGTAACCAGCTACAGGATATAATGAAGGTGAAAACCTATTTATAATAGCAGCAAAAATATAAAATATTTAGAAATAGATTTAGAAAGAAGTGTTCAAATTGTGTATTTAAAAAACTGTAATAGCTCCTGAAAGGTACAAAGGTAGACTTGAGTAAGTGCAAAGATGTTGCTTGTTTTTGCTTTTGGAATGTTTTGACACCATCAAGATGTTAATCCTTTAAAATAGAATCAGTTTAATCCCAGTTGAACTAGACAAATTGATATCAGAATTTGTTTTGGAAAAATACACATGCAAAATAACTAGGAAGCAGTGACAAGGAAGATATCTAAATATATTACAAAACTTTGATAATTAAAACAGTATGATACTGGTGTGCATAAAAATCAATGGCAAGAATAGAAAGTTCATAAATATAAGGAACTACATACGCTACAAATTATAATCTAATCTAGAATATTAGAATGGTGGTTCCTGGGACCACCAGGGCAAAGACGAACTTTTTATATCATGTTGTTGGGAAATAAAAACATAACACTAGCTCCATTTTCACCATGCACATATGAGTATTTCCAAGTGAACCATAAACCTAAATGTAAAAAAATGCAACTAGACAAGTATAAACAAAAACATGGGAGAATAACTCTACAACTTTGGTATAGTGTTTCCATACTGTGTTTTTTTACTTTTAATATTTCTGTAATCTGTTTTGGAGGCTTCTCTTGTATGCAATATATGTTTGGATTGAGTTTCTGTGACCCAATCTATAAAACTTTAAAAGATTAATATTTTATTTACATGTATGATTATACTGTAAATACACATATATATTTGCTTAGTTCTGTTATCTCATGTTTTTAGTTTATAAAGTTTCCTTGAAATCTAGTACCTCAGTTGGCTTTGGCATAGATTCAATTGTTCCGTATCTGTTTTTCTTTGCAGATAATGTGACTTTCAATCAATAAACTCAGTATTTCCTTAATCCCTTGAATTTTTTCTGTATTAGGACCTCAATACCTATTGTTTTATTTATAGGATTCTTCATTTCAGAGACTCCAGTCGTATCATCTTTAGGTTAGACTGTACCACCCCATTACTAATTGCTTTAGTATCATAATCTTTTCCCTCTTGATATTCATTAAGATTATTTTAAATCTTTCCTGTGTGCCCGTAATTCAGTTTTAAGTAGTCAACTCTGTCACAGTCTTTTTCTGATTAATTCTATTTTCTGTGATATAGAAAATTAATTAATGTTAAGCAATGTTTGGTCCTTGGTTTGTTTTAACTCTAAAAATTCCCTTCTCATCTTACTCTGTTGTTTGAACATCTTATCCCTGAAATCATTTTGACTGGATCTTTTGTCTTCTCTTTGCATGTGGTATCCCTTTTGTCTCTCATTTGTTATCATCAATTTATCATCATCTGTCTCTACAGTGTATTTGCAAGCTTTTCCAACGTTTTTCATGCTTAAAGTGGGAATCTCTTTCTGGCCCTTTTGTCCCTTTGTTTTATTGCAATGTGAGTAGACTCCCTTCAAGTCCCTTTCCATCTTGGCTGAGAGTTGTCTTTGCCCTTGATGCTGCAGTTCAGATGGGGTTTTCTGCATCCTAAAGACCATAGGAGGGAAAAGGCGGGTCAGGCATTTGAGAAAAGCCTCAGTCAGTAGTATCTGTAGCCTTGGTTTGCAGTTGATTCTCCTCTTCCAACTTGGGTTTTGTTAAACTATGCCCCAAATGTTACAGATAATTTTATATAAGAATATTCTCCCAGAGTTGTTTTAGCCATTAAGCTTTTCAATGCTCCTTGTAAAAAGTTGAAGCATGAAATTATTATTTGAGTCCAAAGGACAAAAAGAAAACTGAAAGATCAAAAGTGATGATTTGTTAACGGATGCCTCTAAATGTCACATTATGCCACATTTTCACTGTTAAGTTTGATATTAGTAAAAATAGTCCATTATACTTGAAAGAAATCATATGTTCAATTTTCTTATTTTGTAAGAATTCCTGAGCTGGTATGATACATGTGAATTAATCATTATAATTTTAAAATCTAATAAACTACTGGAAACAAAAATAGTTTTAAAAGCAAAATTATAAAGGAACTTCCAAAAAAATGTATGGGCATCGTTTATATTTAATGGGGAAATGCAGATGAATTTTAATACATTTGTTATACTGAAGTGGAGATTCCAAAAATAAGACTGTCCAGGAACTACAGACGTCATGCACATCCCAGCATTCATGGACCATGGATGTTATCTCAGTTCCAAAGTCCTGGATCCTCTGCTTTACAGAGTTGCCTGGCATCATTCTCTTACCCAACTTCACCTTTCTGATGCCAGCAAGCATTTCAACATCTTCCCAAGCAAAACAGAGCAAAGAGATGGTAAAAGAGGTTGTGGCAGTGGATCCATATTATATTTACAGTGGCCCTGAATCTTTTGAAATCCTCTCTTGTAGTTTGGCTTTTCCCCCCACATTATGGGTCCTGCCGCCCCAAGTTAGGAGCTGGAAACTAATTTTTCTCATCTTTATGTAGCCAGGGCACAGAAATGTGACCCCAGTTGCTGTCAACTGTACTCACCATCCAGGCTGCAAGAATTAGAGACGGACCTCTTTTAAAAAATCTGTGCTTTTGCCCCATCTTTTGCATGCTGGAGAAGAGGAAGTTCTGTGTGGCATCTCTTCCTGGGCCAGGAGGCTAAAGGAGCACAGTGGAGAGACAAGGCTTTCAGGTGCAGTGGTGGCAGAGGTCCTAGCAACAGCATGCCTGGTGAAGGGTCTGTGGGAGGCCCCCCGGCACCTGGACGCAGAGATGATGAGATTCCCATTGCAAGAAATTCTGTGACGTGCTTGGATGTTGTTCTAGGCTACAATAGTAGCAGCCAGTCTGATTCTCTGGCTCTCCCAGAGTTGCTGTGGGTTTTCTTTAGGAAAGAATGTTTCTCACTGGCTGCTCTTGGCTTTGGGGCTTGTGATGAGGGACCACATGCAGTGAGGAGAACAACTCCAGGTTTTTCCTGGGCTGTGAATTTTTCTCTGTCTGCTGTAGTGAATTTGCTTTCCCTTTCTATTCTCTTCGGTTAAAATAACTCTTCATTGCTCTAGACAATTGGCTTTGGGCCAGGGCTGTCAGATGTAGAAAATAAAAATACAGGATACATCGTGGATTATATGGTTCAATTATATGAAATGTCCAGCTTGGTGAGTGTACAGAGACAAAGCATAGAACAATGTTGCAAAATGTAGGTTTGTGTTTGCCTTAGGCTAGGCATGCTGACGTCAAGTGGGTGCTAATAGGTTCTCATTTCCTTTTGGAGGGATGACCATGGTCTTAACAGGGGTTATGGTGATGACTGTACAACCCTGTGACTATTCTAAAAAGCCCTTAAATTATATAGTTTAATTAGGTGCATTTCATGGCATATGTATTACTACTCAATAAAAATCAAAACATTTAAGATGCCAAATTAGATTTGAATTTCAGATAAACAAAAAATAACTTTTAGCATGTCCTATATAATATTTAGAATACACTAAGAATATGACTTGTTTATCTGAAATTCCCTTTTTAATATGATTTTTTTCTTTAAATATCGTTTGTCTATCTCAAATTCTTGAGTCCAGGGCTGACTCAGTAGAGCATGGCAAGGGTACTGCTCTGCTTGGTACAACACCCTGACCCAGAAGCAGGCTGTCTACAAATATTTTAGTAGAAGTTTCCCCCTAAGCATGCAGCATCATGGGGTGAGGAGGCAGTCACCTTTCCAGCCACACCTGAATTCCCAATTAACTGATGTCCTGTATTTTCTCTGGCAGACTTACTGGAGATGTTGATGATGGCCTTGCTTTCCTCTCCTCTTTAAGTAGGGCTCACTATAATGGCAAACACCAGAAAATGTGTTATTTCACTTTTGTATTTATTTTTAAAATGTCAGACTCTTAGCTGAACCAAACAAAACCATATCGATGCTTGGAAATTTAGGTCTTAATCTTTCAGTGGATTCTAGTCTTTCCTTTCTATGGTTGTAATTCCCTGAAAATATCTGGCTGAGGCACACTCATTTGTTTTGTTCTGTCTTTGCATCTCCATCTTCCTCAGTGTTTATGTATGGTTAAAAAAAAAAAAAACAAAACAAAGCACACACACACATTGGTGAAAATGTGCTTTTAACTTACAAGAAGTGACTAATTACTATCAATCAGAATATTTTCTCAAGAAAACTTCATTTCTAGAAAATTAACAATCTTTGGCATGATGCCCCTGGGAAGGGCTTTCCAGGTGGCGCTAGTGGTAAAGAGCCCACCTGCCAATGCAGGAGATGTAAGAGACGTGGGTTTGGTCCCTGGGTTGGGAAGATTCCCTGGAGGAGAGCATGGCAATCCACTCCAGTATTTTTGCCTGGAGAATCCCATGGACAGAGGAGCCAGGTGGGCTATAGTCCATAGGGTTGCAAAGAGTCAGACATGAATGAAATAACTTAGCACACATGCATGATGTACGGGAAGAAATTGCTGGTGTACTTCAATTACAGAATGAAAACTCTGCAGTAGACATCCATGAGGCAGTAGCAAAGGTCCAGCTCAGTTAATTTCCGTCTCTCAGCCATGTCCGACTCTTTGCGACCCCATGGACTGCAGCATGCCAGGCTTCCATGTCCATCCCAATTCCCGGAGCTTACTCAAACTCATGTCCATCATGTTGGTGATGTCATCCAACCATCTCATCTTCTGTCATCCCCTTCTCCCACCTTCAATCTTTCCCAGCATTAGGGTCTTTTCCAGTGAGTCAGTTCTTCACATCAGGTGGCCAAAGGATTAGAATTTCAACTTCAGCATTAATCCTTCCAATGAATATTCAGGACTGATTTCCTTTAGGAAGGACTGGTTGGATCTCCATGCAGTCCAAGGGACTCTCAGGTCTTCTCCAGCACCACGGTTCAGAAGTATCAATTCTTTGGTTCTCAGCTTTCTTTATAGTCCAACTTTCACATCCATACATGACCATTGGAAAAACCATAGCTTTGACTAGATAGACTTTTGTTGGTAAAGTAATGTCTTTGCTTTTTAATATACTGTCTAGGTTGGTCATAGGTTTTCATCCAAGGAGCAAGCGTCTTTTAATTTCATGGTTGCAGTCACCATCTGCAGTGATTCTGGAGCCACCCAAAATAAAGTCTGCCACTGTTTCCACTGTTTCCCCATCTATTTGCCATGAAGTGATGGGACTGGATGCCGTGATCTTCGTTTTCTGAATGTTCACCCATGTTCAAAAGGAGGAGACATAGGGTCCACTTCTTTATGGAGGAGTGACAACAGAGCATGCAGGATGGCAGGTATTTTTGTGGCCATCTTTGAAAAACACAAGCTAATACAATATCTTCAGTCATCAGTCTTTTAGTAAAAGGCAAAATATTTTTAGTTAAATATAGGTTCACTCATTGGATTTCTTATTGTTTCATGTAGATAAACCATACCTATGCATGGCTCAAGATTTCAACTTAGACAAAAATGTTAACTATATTAGGTGATGGATGCATCAGTTAGCTTGATTGTGGAAATTATTTCACAATGTATGTGTATATCAAACATCTTGCTGTACACTTTAAATATATACAATTTTATTTGTCATTTATTCCTCAATAAATCTTGAAAAATAAGAATCACTAACTTGTTTTTTCCTAGAACTAAATGAGTTGATTATAAAATTCATTTGAGGATAAATAAGGAAGAATATAGAGGAAGTCTCTAAAAAAAGAAGTATTAACCTCCAATTAAAATAAATAAATTTATATTTTAAAAAAAAGCAATGTGGGAAACTGGCCTACTAAATATTTGAAACATCTTATGCAGTGCAATACTGGTGCATGAATAGACAGATCAGTGGAAAAGTAATGAAACCCCAGAATTTTTTAAAAAATTAATATATAATAAAGATGGCATTTCAAATTGGGGAAGAGAGGGATGGACTCCTTAATAAGTGGTGGTGAGATAACCAGTTAGCAACATGATTAGAGATAAAAGTGGGCGTATTTCTCATCTTGTAAGTGAAGATAAATTATCAAGACAATATCTAAAATGACCAGATATTTAAAATGTAAAATTTGGGAGACTTGGCTCTAGTAGTTAAGACTCTGTGATTCCAATGCAGGGGATGTGGGTTTATTTTTTTTTTGTTGTTGTTGTTTGATTGCATTGCTACTTCTTTTTATTTATTTTTTTTAAATTTTATTTTTACTTTATTTTACTTTACAATACCGTATTGGTTTTGCCATACATTGCATTTCAAATTGGGGAAGAGAGGGATGGACTCTTTAATAAGTGGTGGTGAGATAACCAGATAGCAACATGATTAGAGATAAAAGTGGGCGTATTTCTCATCTTGTAAGTGAAGATAAATTATCAAGACAATATCTAAAATGACCAGATATTTAAAATGTAAAATTTGGGAGACTTGGTTCTAGTAGTTAAGACTCTGTGATTCCAATGCAGGGGATGTGGGTTTAATATTGGTTAGGGAACTAAGATCCCACCTGCCGAGCGAGTGCTGCAGCGATAAGCAAATAAATAAAATGTAAAAGATCCCCTGGAGGAGGGAATGGCAACCCACTCCCAGTATTCTTGCCTGGAGGATTCGAGGACATAGGAGTGGCGGGCTATAGTCCGTGGGGTTGAAAAGAGTCACGACACAACTGAGGGACTAACACTTTCAGTTAACAATTGAAAAAATGAAATCATGACAAACACTGAAAAGAGAGATGGTAAATTCTTAATGTCTATTGTGAAAACTTGCTTGTTATGACTCAAAAATCCAACAGTGATTAGGAAAAAATATTAATTTGATTACTTAAAATTAAAAAAAATAATTTTGCATGACAAAAATAATAAGTATAAAAGACAAAGGACAGATATTGGCCACATATTACACAAGGATAATACACCTAATGTTTGAGTTCAACCATGCAAAACTCTTTGCTCATCGATGTTCCAAAATGGCAATTTTATATTGATTAACATAATATACAAAGGACAGCTGAAAAAGAAAATAGGAATTTTAACAACCCTATAGAAAAATAGTCTAGAAATATGAGCACACAGTTCACAGGAAAAAAAAATACAAATGGTTCATAACCCATACGGAAAAATGTTTAACCTCACTCATTGTAGGAAAATGTGTATTCAAAAACTATAGGGAAATACCATTTTTCACCTGTTATACTGGCAAAGATCCCAAATATTGACAACATGTGCTGTTATGGAGACTGTGGGGGAAATTGACACTCATATTCTTGTTGATGGGATGCAAATTATCTAACCCCCTGGAGAGGAGGAATTGGTACTATCTAGCATAGTTATATATGCACTGATCCTCTGACTCAGTGGTCCTATTTCTAGGGATTCTTGGGGGTTCATTTCTAATGTGTTTAACCTTTTCCCTAGTAAAAGTCTGATGAAATTATAAATAAAAAACAGGAAATGAGAAATTCCCTAGTGGTCCAGGGGTTGAGACTCCATGCTTCCACTACAGGGGACACAGATTTGATTCCTGGTAAGGGCTTCCAATGCTTCCCTGGTGGCTCAGAGGTTAAAGCGTCTCCCTCCAATGTGGGAGACCTGGGTTCGATCCCTGGGTCGGGAAGACCCTCTGGAGAAGGAAATGGCAACCCACTCCAGTATTCTTGCCTGGAGAATCCCATGGACGGAGGAGCCTGGTAGGCTACAGTCCACGGGGTCGCAAAGAGTCGGACACGACTAAGCGACTTCACTTACTTACTTACTTACTAGGGGCTTCCAGCTCTCAAGATTCCTCAAAATCGAAACATCAGCTGTTAAAAGCCAGCATGATCTGCCTCCAGCACGTCGATGTTTGCATGCATTGTTTTTTAGAATGCAGAGCAAGCCGGGCCTCAGATCTGACTGCAGTGTTGGGATTGTTGAAGCTAAGGGGGCTAAGTGCTTCACCTGAAGTTACTCAGATGAAGAGGTTCAAGACATAGATATTTAAAGCTTTTTCTATGAATTCAGCAGCTATAAACAAAGTGCCTGCTCCATGCCAGATTCCTGTTGAGATAGGTCATCCCAGGATGGATAAAATTGTCCCAGCCCTGCCTCATAGAGTGTACGGTCCTAGCTGGTCACGTCCCCTAGGCTTTGCTAAATCCCTTTCCCAGGTCAGCTCTGGAGAAGGCAGTGACAACCCACTCCAGTACTCTTGCCTGGAGAATCCCATGAACAGAGGAGCCTGGTGGGCTGCAGTCTATGGGGTCTCGAAGAGTCGGACACGATTGAGCAACTTCACTTTCACTTTCAAGGGCTTCCCCGGTGGCACTGGTGGTAAAGAACCTGCCTGCGAATATAGGAGATGTAAGTGATGTGGGTTCTAACCCTGGATCAGGAAGATCCCCTGAAGGAGGAGGGCATGGCTACCCACTCCAGTATTCTTGCCTGGAGAATTCCATAGACAGAGCAGTCGCAGAGTCAGACACAACTGAAGTGACTTAGCACATATGTGGGGAGTAAGATTCTCCGTGCCTTGCAGAGCAGCCAAAAGTAAATAAATAAAATAAAAGACAGGAAATTGAGGGTATTCCTTAAACTGGTCAATTGGTTAAGAGGAGGTCAGTTAACAGACCTTCCACTCCATTTTTATGCAGAGCCATCTGGATTTGCAGCTTCATGACATATATTTTGCCAGGGTTCTTAACAAGCTAAGCATAAGGAGGGGGGCTCATATGTACTTAGCTTACTGGGAAAGAAACCAGAGTGGTGGGCATCAGCATCTGTAGTTGATGAAGGGGCCGGCCAGTTTGGCGGGTAGTACAGGTCCTGCTCCCTGTGTCACCAGAGCCATTCAGGCAGCGTCGACAAGACAAGCAAGACTTTTGCATCCACACTTGCTTGTGTAATGCAAACTCAGTTGCAGTTTAATTATAAAAACAAAAGAGAATTCATTACAACAGAGATCATGAGTCAGAGAGTATTTACGTGCCTCTGCTACAAATAGACACACAGACCTCTGTGACTGGGAGCAGATCACGACTGTGGATCTCCACTTTCTCACCTAGAAAGCAAGGGGTTTAGTTCACATAGCGTCAAAGGGTCCTTTCAATTGTAACATCTGCAAATCCACGCAGCTGCGTCTCTGGAGCCTTGGCCTCCAGTTCATTAGCACTTGGCAACTACGGCAGAAGGGGCTTGGAGTACTGCTGAGACAATGTTGGGTGACATGCTGCCCCTACCAGGACATCAGTCATGTCTCTGACCATCTTTGATAGTCTGTCCCAGCTTAGAACTCACTCCACTCTTGAGCTCTGCTCAGCATTTCTTTTTATGAAGACCATTTGAATGTTTCTGTTATACATCTTGGTTGCCATGCAAACTTGGCTCGCAGAAGCCTGAAACAAACCCCAAACACCTCCTTACATACTTGCTTTATGACATTTTATTTGAATGCCAATATAACAAGTTTATAGTAAATGGAGGATATGGCAGGGGACTAAAATAACACCATAGTCTTTGAACACTCTAATCTGAGCTTAATAATTTTAAGATTTTTTAGACGTTTGTAACTCAACCTATGGGCATAATCTAGTAGTAATGGTACTTGGGTAAAGATGTTATGCTCAAAAAGATTGTACTGGATCAAATAACACAGTGGTTCCAAAGGAAACTAAATCTTTTTAAAACCCTCAAACATCAGTTTAAACTGTTAACTTTAATTTTATTTTAAATTCATGTTAAAGTAATTGCATCAAGCTGGGATTAGGTACCGTCTCTGACTCTTCTACAGAGTTAACCATTTCATGTATTAGAACACAACTAAAATTACTTAAAAGGGGTTGTTGTTGTTCAGTCACTAAGTTGTGTCTGACTCTTTGCAACTCCATGGACGATAGCCTGTCAGGCTCCTCTGGGACGTCCCAGGCAAGAATATTGGAACAGATTGCCGTTTCCTTCTCCAGGGTATCTTACCAGACCAGGGATCGAACCTGAGTCTCCAGGTGGATTGGCAGGTGGATTCTTTACCATTGAGTCACCAGGGAAACCCATTTAAAAGGAGAGGAGGTGAAAAATAAGCTAGAGGTTGCTGTGTATAGTGGTTTTGTACAAGTAGTACCTGTTCATGTGTCTCCCTCGGCCTGGACATCAGTCATCCATCTCTGCATCAGTTAGAAGACAGAGCATCCCTCTGAGTGAATTACCTCATGGAGAGACCACAAAACCGTTCTCAAGTCCTTGAGCAAAGGGACATTTCAACCAGGAAAATGGTTCATTAAAATGTGAATGTTCAAAGTTGGTCTGATGAGGCTTTTATGACAACAACTCCTTGGAGGTGCAGCCTTTGGAGGAGAGTGAGCACTGGGAAGGGAGTCACCCAGACCAGGATTCCAGGGCTTGCTCGGCCAATCTCTAGCATCCCAACTTTAGAAAATTTATCTCTCTTGGTCTCAGTATGCTAAACTGTCAACTTAGAGAGTTAATAAAATCTCAAGGGTCAAATCAGAGCCTGATGTTCTGGGATTTTTTCATTTAGCAAAGCTTTTTGGATGCAAACAGCAGGAAGGGAACCGTCCAAGGGGAGCACTGTGGAGTGTTATTTCACGTCTCTTTGTTTTCCTATGACTACAAACTCAGTCACATCAAGAAAGGGCCAGGAAATGCCCAAGTGCTCTGGTCTGGGCAATCGCAGGCTGTGGGGGGCAGTATCGATCTCATTATGTGGGGAAAATAAGGAAGCAATGTGAGTGCCCAGTCACTTCACTTGTGTCCGACTCTGCGATCCTGTGGACTGTAGCGGGACAGACATGGGATTCTCCAGGCAAGAATCCTGGAGTGGGTTGCCATGCCCTTCTCCAGGTTATCTTCCCAGTTCAGGGATCAAACTCAGGTCTCCTGCATTGTAGGTGAATTCCCTGACATGTCCAAGGATGGCCTTTAATTTGTCTTTTTCTTCACAAAGCAGTACTTCAGATTTCCATCCACAGAGAGGGGCTGCCCAGTCCAAAAGGGCTCGAATGCTCCAGCAGACGACTGCTGCCAAGGTCATCAGAGCTGCAGACTGTCCAGCAGGAAGACTGCATACAGATCAACTTCAGGATGGACTCACTGAGATCGACTCTGGGTGGACAGAAGTGGCCAACAGAGAGGGACAAGTCAGGGCTGATGGTCAAGGAATAGCCCAAGTCAGAGTAGAGGGACCCTTCCTAACGCTGGTCATTTGGGACCAGAGTCCCGTTCTTCCCTGTGCATGTCATTCTGTTGCCCCAGTGATACAGTGTAGACACGAGCCAGCTCCCTGAAGGGGATCGGAACATGATGTCTATACCCATCATTCCAAGTTCTTGAGTAAGTGTCTACCTGTGCTGGACAAAGATCACTCCTTGGAAACCAAATGTCTATGATTCCATTCAGAAGAATTTCCACATAACTTCCTCTCCAGCTCTTAAAGTTTAAGTGCCCAGATGTGATTTGGAGGCACTTAGTTACGCTGAGACGCAGGCTTCACACAGAACCCAAAGTCTTTGATTTTTCTTTTTTAAACAGCAATGTAGGCATTTGAATTGGTAACTTCCCAGGCTGCAGGCTCTCAGCTTCATTTTTCCAAATAATTTTTCTTCTGCTAATTACAGAGCAGGGTCACCTGTAGAGTAGCTTCAATACCTAATTTTTTGAATGTATAACATCTAAAAGACACGGACTACAAGTCTCATCTCAATTTCCTTGCTTTAATTAGGGATTTAAAAATATAGTTATGTCAAAAATAAGATTAAAAAATCAAAGATATACGGTCATGAAAGTTTTTAAAATGGTATGTATTTCATGTATATACACAGCTAAAGCCTTACTTTAGCAGGAAAAACATAAAATTATTAAAACTTAGGTTTGTTTAGATTAATGTGTGTGGTGTGCTAAGTTGCTTCAGTTGAGCCTGATTCTTGGTGACCTCATGGACTCTAGCCTGCCACGCTGCTCTGTCCATGAGATTCTCCAGGCATGAATACTGGAGTGGTTTGCCATGCCCTCCTCTAGGGGAATCGAACCTGCATCTCTTACCTCTCCTTTATTGGCAGGCAGGTTCTTTACCGCTAGTGCCACCTGGGAAGCCCCTTCAGTATAGTTCAGTTCAGTTCAGTTCAGTCACTCAGTCGTGTCCGACTCTTTGCAACCCCATGAATTGCGGCACGCAAGGCCTCCCTGGGCATCAACTGGGCACCAACCTCCCTGGGCACCAACCTCCCTGGGCACCAACTCCTGGAGTTCACTCAAACTCACGTCCATTGAGTTGGTGATGCCATCCAGCCATCTCATCCTCTGTCATCCCCTTCTCCTCCTGCCCCCAATCCCTCCCAGCATCAGAGTCTTTTCCAATGAGTCAACTCTTCGCATGAGGTGGCCAAAGTACTGGAGTTTCAGCTTTAGCATCATTCCTTCCAAAGAAATCCCAGGGTTGAT
>SJYT01080155.1:156939-167632 GCA_006410635.1 Cephalophus harveyi | reverse complement strand
TGCTGAAGCCTGGCTTGGAGAATTTTGAGCATTACTTTACTAGTGTGTGAGATGAGTGCAATTGTACAGTAGTTTGAGTATTTTTGGCATTGCCTTTCTTTGGGATTGGAATGAAAACTGACCTTTTCCAGTCCTGTGGCCACTGCTGAGTTTTCCATATTCGCTGGCATATTGAGTGCAGCACTTTCACAGCATAATCTTTCAGGATTTGAAATAGCTGCACTGGAATTCCATCACCTCCACTAGCTTTGTTCGTAGTGAAGCTTTCTAAGGCCCACTTGACTTCACATTCCAGGATGTCTGGCTCTAGGTGAGTGATCACACCATCGTGATTATCTGGGTCTTGATCTTTTTTGTACAGTTCTTCTGTGTATTCTTGCCACCTCTTCTTAATATCTTCTGCTTCTCTTAGGTCCAGACCATTTCTGTCCTTTATCCAGCCTATCTTTGCATGAAATGTTCCCTTGGTATCTCTAATTTTCTTGAAGAGATCTCTAGTCTTTCCCATTCTGTTGTTTTCCTCTATTTCTTTGCATTAATCACTGAGGAAGGCTTTCTTATCTCTTCTTGCTATTCTTTGGAACTCTGCATTCAGATGCTTATATCTTTCCTTTTCTCCTTTGCTTTTTGCTTCTCTTCTTTTCACAGCTATTTGTAAGGTCTCCTCAGATAGCCATTTTACTTTTTTGTATTTCTTTTCCATGGGGATGGTCTTGATCCCTGTCTCCTGTACAATGTCATGAACCTCCATCCATAGTTTATCAGCCACTCTATCTATCAGATCTAGTCCCTTAAATCTATTTCTCACTTCCACTGTATAATCATAAGGGATTTGATTTAGGTCATACCTGAATGGTCTAGTGGTTTTCCCTACTTTCTTCAATTTAAGTCTGAATTTGGTAATAAGGAGTTCATGATCTGAGCCACAGTCAGCTCCTGGTCTTGTTTTTGCTGACTGTATAGAGCTTCTCCATTTTTGGCTGCAAAGAGTATAATCAATCTGATTTCGGTGTTGACCATCTGGTGATGTCCATGTGTAGAGTCTTCTCTTGTGTTGTTGGTAGAGGGTGTTTGCTATGACCACTGTGTTCTCTTGGCAAAACTCTATTAGCCTTTGCCCTGCTTCATTCTGTATTCCAAGGCCAAATTTCCCTGTTACCCCAGGTGTTCTTGGCTTCCTACTTTTGTATTCCCTTAGATTAATATAATCAAATGTAATCATTTATTTTTGGTTAATTTATTCTTCCTTTGCTAAAATAGGTAATACAAGTTATGTACTTGAATTCTTATGGACTTGTTTGAATTTCTGCTCCTGGAGTATGGGTCCAGGCTTGGACACTGCTGCCCTGTTTAAATCCTTGTGTTGAGACCTCATTTAAATGAGGGATTACTTTTGTGAAGAGTGTTTGTTGCTCAGTCCTGTCCAACTCTTGTGACCCCATGGACTGTGGCCCTCCAGGCTCATCTGTCCATGGGATTCTCTAGGCAAGAATACTAGAATGGATTGTCATTTCCTTCTCCAACTTTTGTGATGGATTTGTTTAATTTTATTCCTTATTGTAGGAATTGTTTAAATATTTTATACATCATTTATAGAAAGGAGATCTGGACTACTTTAAAAGAAGGAAAGCATTTCTCCTTAAAGAGCATAACAGATGTTTCAGGTAACAGTGCTACCTGAGACCTAGGGGCTTTGTCTGTATATTAGTCAGCATTTAGCCCACTCAGCCTTGTTTGAATGGTGTGTGTAGGTTGGGAGGGGGAATGGTAAGGGGAAGGGTCCTTACCCTAAGATAGCTTTAAGGTCAACTGAGAAAATAAGGACTGATCAATAAATAGTAAAAATTAGAAGAATTACTTGTGTTTGGAATACAAAACATCCCCAGCAGTAACCCTGCTCCTACCCATCCCCCAGTGTACCTACACTGATTGACAGCATTCTTGCAAAAAGAGTGAGACCCTAAAGACCAGTGTTACCTTTGCCCTCATTTTCTTTGACCTATTAACCCTTTCCAGGAGATAAGACTAATGGAGGAGTAGAGTCGTGATGGTGGATTTTATGTGTGAACTTGACTGGGCCGTAGGATGCCCAGACCTTTGGTCAGACATTATTCTTGTTTATCTGTGAGGCTTTTCCTGGATGAGATTAATGTTTGGATCCTTAGGCCGAGGGAAGCAAACTGCCCTCTTCAGTGTGGGTGGGGCTCACCCAGTCAGGTGAAGACCTGAATAGAACAGAAAGGCTGGGCAAGAGGAAACTCCTCCTGCTTGGACTGTTGGAGTTGGGAGAGCAGTATTTTCTAGCCTTCTAAATGGAACTGAAACATTGGTTCTTCTTGGGCCTTCAGTCTGCCAACTTTCAGAGTGGCGTTTAACTCCATCTGTCTCTGGGTCTCACGCTTTTGGACTGAAACTGTACATCAGATCTCTTGGGTCTCCAGCTTGCCTACTACAGGTTTGGGACTTCTCAACCTCCATAACTGTGTGAGCTAATTTCTTACAATAAACTGCTGCTTAGATAAATTGATGATAATGGTGATGCTGCTGCTGCTAGGTAGGTAGATTAGATAGACAGATAGATAGACGTAGATATATAATCTGAAGAATCCTGACTAAAACAGGAATCTTGCCCTTTAGTTTATTAATGTCCAAAACACATAATGTCCAAAGCATCACCAACTCAATGGACATGAGTTTGAGCAAGCTCTGGGAGTTGGTGATGGACAGGGAGGCCTGGCGTGCTGGCAGTCCGTGGGGTCACAAAGAGTCGGACACGACTGAGTGATTGAACTGAAAGCACATTTTAGGCACGTGCTAAAAAGAGCAAAATTAGAGGGACAGAAGAATATTTTTGTTTGCAAATGGTCAACCAATCCGAGTGAAAATTGAGCTTTACCAGCTCAGTCTCCCTCATTCTGTCCTGAGCTGTCCCTACCATGGCTTTCCAACTCTAACTGCCCGGAGAATATCACCCTTCCTCCCACTGCAAGCCCGCAGGCTGGGGTCAGGTGTTGTCTGCAGCCCCTCCAAGTGCTGTTCAGACCCCATTTCTCTGCCATCTGGGAGTGGTCTGAAGTTGTTCAAAGGCGTCCTCTGCTGCTTTTGACAAGCATTGCTCTTCTCCCATGCTTTGAAGCCCTATACTATCCCCATTCTATCCGGGCTTTCCCCTACTTTCCCCATTTTACTTGAGACACTGTGCCCAAACCTCACTGAAGGGCAGTGTCCTGGAGGCAGAGTTCACCCAGCTACACTGGCTGCCACCCCACCCAGCCTTTTGGCATCGTCACCCACAAACCCCTCTCAGTAGACAGCATCCTTCCTGGAGAAATAGAAGGATGAGGGAAAGAAAATACAGGAGGAGAAAGAAGGAGAGGGGAGAGGGAGAAGAGAGGAGCAGAAGAGGAGAAAGAAAAGAAAGGGGTGGGAGAGGAGAAGAAAAACTCAGCAGTGTGAGGTGATTTAGCCAATATCACAGAGGGACCAGGAACCAGTGTATGAGCTTTGTAAACCCCAGTCCAGGACTCTCTACACTAAACTCTCTTTTAAAGACAACACTACACTGGTAGCCATTCATCTTTGGAGCTTTAAGAGAGAGTCCTGGAAGCTAAAATTGTTGATGAAGCTTTTTAGAGGAGGAAGGATTTAAGTTGAGCCTTAAAGTTTGGAGAGGATCTGCAAAGGACACATTCCTGGGGCATCAGGGACAGCAAACCCTTGGGGACCATCAGAACACCTGCTGGGTGCTCTTGAGGCCTGCACCCAGGGCTCACAATCAGAACACCTGCTGGGTGCTCTTGAGGCCTGCACCCAGGGCTCACAATCATACCAGCAGAGCAGATTAGCCAGTGTGCAAAGCGCACATTGGAGTGATGGCTTGTCTGAACTGTGTGACTTTGCCTTTGCATAGAAGCAGTGAGCAGTCATGTCAGGCGTGCTGGTCGTGAAGCTGGGCTACGGCGCACAGTGAATATTCAGGTTGCTTGATGCTCTTGACCCTTGCTTTCCTTTCCATGTCCATTCACAGCAATCGCCTGCCTGCATATTTTCAAGGAAGATGGAGAAATACAATCTGCAAGGACAGTTGAGGCCCCCACAGGAACATGGAACTGCCTCAAAATACAAGGGGCTCTTGAACATTTTACATCCCCCTTTGGAAATCCTCCTAAACTCTCTGCCTTGCTGGTTTCCTGGTACAAGATCTAATAAATCTGTACACTCGGCTTAAACTTAGTGCCAGGCCTCATAATGGAATGATTACATGTGTTTTGTGTGTCAGAGATCTGACAGAAAGATTAGACAGCACAGTGAAGCAATCGTTGGGGTTTTGGCAGGGGAAGAAGGAGATAAACATGTGTCCAAGGGAGAAAAATGGCAGCTCACGGACCTGCTGCCTCGATGTCACTCAATCATTCAGCAAAAATGTATTAAGTTTAGGTCAACACACATTTATCAAGTCCCTCCTATGTGACAGGCATTATGTTACATCCTGTGAGTGCAAGGGTACACAAGACACATCGTTTATTCTTGGAGCTTATGGAGAAGTCCATCAGAAGAGACAGGCATCTACGAAGTGATTTCAGTATAATGTGGTAAGTGCAGTGCTAGGGGTTGTGATGGGGTACGAAGGGAGAAGAGAGGGAGGGGACTTAGCTCAGCCTGGAGTATCCAGAGGAAATTTCTGCAGGAGGAGTCTGGAGGGACAAGTCTGGTAAAAGGGACCAGAGCTCCAAGCAGGGGAAAAACGTGAACAGAAATATCCGATGACATGTTTGAGTTTGGAATGAGTAAGGAATGGAGGTAAAGAAACTAAATATAAGTTTGATGTTCAGTTCAGTACACTCTCCTCTTTCACTTTCATCAAGAGGCTTTTTAGTTCCTCTTCACTTTCTGCCATGAGGGTGGTGTCATCTGCATATCTGAGGTTATTGATATTTCTCCTGGCAATCTTGATTCCAGCTTGTGCTTCTTCCAGCCCAGCGTTTCTCATGATGTACTCTGCATAGAAGATAAATAAGCAGGGCGACAATATACAGCCTTGATGTACTCCTTTTCCTATTTGGAACCAGTCTGTTGTTCTAGAGGGGAAATAAAAAGAGTGGTAAGTGCTGTGAGGGATTCATAGATGAAGTGTAGGCAGGTCTAAGAAGGAAATTATCATCTGGTCAAATTGATAAGTGAAGGGTACATTTAAAGTTATAGTGATATAAGATCCCATCATAAGAGATACCGAGTCCAGTGAGAAGTATTAAAGTATCAAAAGTGAGCCAGGGACTTACATGGAAGGGGTTTAAAAGAGAGAAAAGACACTCATCAGGGGGAAGAGTTCAAGGAGGTGGTGATCCTTGAGCAAAAGAGGATAATTCACGAGTGGGTTGAAAAGAAGGTGATTGTCATCCCCAGCAAAGACAGTACCTTCATCAAAGACTTAGAAATAGAACTGATTCTAGTCATTTTAGGAACTGAGGCCATGATGTGAAAAAAAATTCAAAAGAAAGTCTTTGTGTGTAAAGCCTTTTAAATGGGACAGGTCTCTTCTCAAACTGGACTGGGAAGGAGCCTGAAGATAGCCACTCGTGGGCTAATGTGTAGAATCACAAGAAAGAGGTATGAGCAGTGCTTCTACGGCTTCAATACTAAGTTGTGTTTCAGAAGCTCAGAGTAGGTGATACCTGTTCCAAAGTAGAGACAACAAATGTGCCTGTGGATTAGAGAGAAACAATAGAAATCTGCACCCAGAGGCTAATACGCTGCTGCTAAATCGCTTCAGTTGTGTCCGACTCTGTGAGACCCCATAGACGGCAGCCCTCCAGGCTCCACCGTCCTTGGGATTCTCCAGGCAAGAACACAGGAGTGGGTAGAAACTAATACAGGCACCTGCTTAAGTCCTTGCCATGTGGCCAGTTAAACTATATCTCAAGTGACCTCATGGAAACCAGGACAGTTGTGTTTAGGACAAATGCTAAACAAGACAAGATGTCAGGAACACTACTATAAATCAGGATAGTCTAGGTAAACTGGGATATGAAGTCCCTGTATTGGTCAATCTGGCAGGGAAAACAGAAACCATGTGAGGCGTTTCAACAGAGAAAATGATTGAATGGAGAAAATGGGTTCGGTAGGCAGAGGCATCTAAGAAAGAGGACTGGGAGCAGTGCAGGAACACAGAGGGGAGAGGGCTGGGGAAATAAAGGCAGAGGTTTGGGTTCTAAGAACCTACTAACAGAGGACAGACCCTGTAGTCCTGGTCCTCTGGGGAGGGAGCACTTCCTTTCTGCTTCTGGAGGCTCAGGAGTTCAGGAGAGGAAGTCCACGGGGCAGGGGCTCAGCTCCAAGGGCAGGGCACTGCTGGCTGGCTATGGATGAGGCTGGTGCTGAGACCACTGGATGAAGTTGGAAACTGGAACCAACTGTGATGCTAAGTAAGGGGCCACACTGGGCAATACTGACAAGCAGCGAGCAAGCTGCCTCCCAGTTCCTCCACCCCTTCAAACAGAAACCATGTGAGGCGTTTCAACAGAGAAAATGATTGAATGGAGAAAATGGGTTCGGTAGGCAGAGGCATCTAAGAAAGAGGACTGGGAGCAGTGCAGGAACACAGAGGGGAGAGGGCTGGGGAAATAAAGGCAGAGGTTTGGGTTCTAAGAACCTACTAACAGAGGACAGACCCTGTAGTCCTGGTCCTCTGGGGAGGGAGCACTTCCTTTCTGCTTCTGGAGGCTCAGGAGTTCAGGAGAGGAAGTCCACGGGGCAGGGGCTCAGCTCCAAGGGCAGGGCACTGCTGGCTGGCTATGGATGAGGCTGGTGCTGAGACCACTGGATGAAGTTGGAAACTGGAACCAACTGTGATGCTAAGTAAGGGGCCACACTGGGCAATACTGACAAGCAGCGAGCAAGCTGCCTCCCAGTTCCTCCTCCCCTTCCACCGATTCACAGTCTAACAGCTGGGAGAGAAAAAACGTAGTTCACAAGGTCCCAGCCCCAGCTTCGCAGAACAGAGTGAGGAAAGGTGGGTTGGAACAGAGCACCATGGGTGTAATAACGGGCACTGGCTTGGAAGCATTCCCAATTTCGAGGCAGGAATTCTCCTAAAAGACCTCTCAGCTCGAGAAGTGATGAAATGATAATCTGGTCCCAGCAGAAGTAGGAGATAACATTTATTAGTTATCCCCTTTGTGCTGGGAGTTTTACAAATGATGGTTTATTGACCACAGTGATCCCACAGAACACATGTTCATCCCATTTTATAGATGAAGTGTCAAGCGGTTAAACAGCTTTGCCCAGAACAAATAGCTAGTTGGAGGCAAGGTCAGGACTAGAAACCAGCTCTATGTGAGGCCAAAGCCCAGTTCTTTTTATGGTGTGGAGCTTGGGTCTCTCTTTGGTGGGAGTTCCTCCTTCACAGGGCTGAGACCCGGGACCCTGGCTGGAGAGACAGTGGCTGGACAATTCCTGGAGACTGTGGGCCAGATGAACTCTTCCACCATCGACCTCTTGAAAGCCTGGGCCCAGGAGGTCCTCCATCCTTTGAGTTCACATCCCTCTGAATTCTAGCAACACCAGCATGATTTACTCCTGCCCAGCGCTGGCCTCCTTCCCATGGGAAGGAGCCAGCTCTCTGAATGAGCTTGCCACCTCTTGGAGGAAGCATCACGCTGCAGCCAGCCTTCGCTCCCTGCGTGGTGCCCTGAGAATGTTTGTGTCTAAGCGCCTGTCTGCACACGTGTGTGTCACACCGATCCAACTTTACTCAACAGGATGACATTCCTGGATAATAGGCGATTCAGCCCAAGGGCCAAAAATTGCAAAGGCAAGAGTTATTTTTCTGGCTGAGTCCAGTCTCCAGTCTTCGCGCAAGATGGAAGCAAATTGGGTCTGTGTTTTCTGGAAACGCTGATGCTGAGATGGGACCTTATTGAGGAATTCACTGAGGCCCAGGGGAACAGAGAAGATAAATGCTACCAGGCGGCTGCAACTTGAGCGGAATTCAAAAACAATAGCATGTCAACTGAAGATCATAGAAGGCTACGGCGAGGGTGACAGAAAGCAAGGGAAACGACTTGGTCCCTGGACAAACCAAGACGTGGATAATGGGTGATGGCACTACAAACGCGGCTTTGAAAGGGAGCCTGAAGGGAAGGAAGTGGAGTCCGCTCATCCCGAGGAGGAGGGAGGCAAGGCGGTTTGGCATCTTGCCTGCCCGCACACCCCAGTTCCAGCCTTCGCCCCAGCCTTCAAGTGCTTCCCCCAGCAGCTCAGCAGGGCCAGGTATGGGTCTCTCCTGTCACACCAGTGTTTTTGAAGAGAGGGCTTTGGGGTCTTTTGGAAAGTGACTTAGCCTGAGCCACACGTCTGCCAGCGGGGCAGCTGTTACCACTTATACCAGGAACATCTGGCCTGAAGATTGCAGTAAAAGTGACACTTGTCTACAGAGAAAAAAATGTTGAAGTATACATTTTGGGCATGAAGAAATAAGTAATGACATTTAATGTTTTCATAAAGCTGCTCCATCACGAGCAGCAATCATCCAAACCCTGGGCGCAGGCATCCACGGGGCATCTTGACACCCCTGCATGCCTGTGCAGGCGTGTGGAGGGCCTCCTACCCAGAACATCATGACCTAATATGGGCTCTGTCCTCTGAAGACACAGGACAAAAGGAGGCCCATGCAAGGCCCCCTCTTTTCTAGATCTAAGTCGCAGGAATCCCAGGGAGTGGGGTGCAGTGTGTAGGGAACGCCACCTCCCCCCCCGCCAGATGTCAGGAAACCTCGCTCTGGGGTGCGGTCATGTCACCGGGCAAACCATCTTTGGAGGTTCAGGTTTCTCGCCTGTGAAATGGAGGTGTCAAAGATGATATGTTTAAGGTTCCTCCAAGAGTTTATACCCTGTGCTTTTTGGAATAGAGGCAATTTCTACCATTTCTATGCCAATTCCGCAGGTTAAACATGATTTTTTCCAGACCTTGCTCTTAAAATGCACAATTCCCTTGATGTGGTGATTCTTGCAACTTCTCCAACCTCAGAAGAAGGGAGAGAGTCAAATAGGGCCAGCACCAAAGCCCTGGGCTCCTGGAGAAGAAGACAGCACGTGGAGAGGGAGACCAGCATGCCAACACGGCCCGATGTCTGCGTGGGGCAGAGGGGATGCTCCCAGGACACCTGGCCCCCGACCTCTGTGTCCTGACCTCAGCACCCTCTGTGTGTGATTTCAGAGAGGGGAGCTAAGAGCAGATGAAGCACAGTTGCTGAGACCAGGCTCCTTTTTGTTGGCAGAGTGTTGATGCATGCATGTGTGTGTGCTCAGTCGCCCGGTCCTGTCTGCCTCTTTGCAACTGTAGCCTGCCAGGCTCTGCTGAGTTGATGAGGATGCTATAATAACTCTGCTGGGTTTGGCAGAGATCAGGATAATCAAGTAAGAGTGCATATTTTAAACTTGGTGATTCATGAGTGATCAGTCCTTTGTATCTTTTTACCATGCAGTCATTAATTATGGATGCCTTTTGAATTAAAAAATGCACCTGTGCCAAAATGACCTGGGAGCAAAGCAGTATTAGTGTACAAACATCCTGGTTAATGTGTACATTACTGTGTAAGTGCCTGCCTCACCAGAGAAGATCCTAGGAGCCCTTTCTTAGTTTCTCTTCTCCTAGGAGGAGGCAAGCAGGTACCATCATTGCTCCCCAAACACCATCAGACTGCCGTCCATTCTTCATGCGCCATCTCCCAAAGCAAGCTCTGAAGCCTGACCTTTCTTACGGAGAAGCTGGGTTCTGCTCTGCTGGATTCTCTGCTAGGTCATCCTAACCTCTGGAGGTCTGAGAGGAGAATGACCATGTGCAAGGCCAGAGCCAGGTTGTTGGCCAGTACACACTGCTCACTCTTGGGCCAAAGGAGATTTTGTGGGTCTCTGGGGCACCCATAGTTGGGAGATGCAATTTTTCTAAGCTGTAGTCTGTGGGCCTTTGATTTGACTTTGTACATCTAGCAGCTTTTGCTGTCTATTGTAGAAGCTGAGCGGAGAAGGCAATGGCACCCTACTCCAGTCCTCTTGCCTGGAAAATCCCATGGACGGAGGAGCCTTGTAAGCTGCAGTCCATGGGGTCGCAAAGAGTCGGACACGACTGAGCGACTTCACTTTCACTTTTCACTTTCCTGCATTGGAGAAGGAAATGGCAACCCACTCCAGTGTTCTTGCCTAGAGAATCCAAGGGACTGCGGAGCCTGGTGGGCTGCCGTCTATGGGGTCGCACACAGTCAGACACGACTGAAGCAACTTAGCAGTAGCAGCAGCAGTAGAAGCTGAGATTAAATCCTGGGTTTAGAAAAGGCAGAGGAACCAGAGATCAAATTGCCAACATCCACTGGATCATCAAAAAAGCAAGAGAGTTCCAGAAAAACATCTATTTCTGCTTTATTGACTATGCCAAAGCCTTTGACTGTGTGGATCACAATAAACTGTGGAAAATTCTGAAAGAGATGGGATTACCAGACCACCTGACATGCTTCTTGAGAAACCTGTATGCAGGTCAGGAAGCAACAGTTAGAACTGGACATGGAACAACAGACTGGTTCCAAATAGGAAAAGGAGTACATCAAGGCTGTATACTGTCACCTTGCTTATTTAACTTCTATGCAGAGTACATCATGAGAAATGCTGGACTGGAAGAAGCACAAGCTGGAATCAAGATTGCC